>JACEFZ010023911.1:162500-177500 GCA_014155875.1 Cepaea nemoralis
AAAACCACTATGATGACTGTTATTTCCGTGTTGTTAATATTAAGGGAGTTAATTAGAAAGGGGGGGGGGGGGTATCACGAATAATTGAATTTTCTAGTGTTAAATTCTGCTAGACGACCTGTTCCACACGGAGATGACATACAATTCAAACTTTCAGTCAGATTTCGGCGTGAAATGAATGATCTAATCTAAGTATTTCGGTTCATTTTGCCGTATTTTCCCAGACACTGAAGTCCTAGAAAGAGCGCCCATGCCCAGTATCCACACTCTACTAATGAAGAATCAGATTCGCTGAGCTGGTCACTTGACTCGCATGCCAGATCACAGGCTCCCTAGACGAATTTTTTACGGCGAGTTGCGTTGTGGTAAACGCTCCCAAGGCGGCCAGAGGAAACGATTTAAAGACACTCTGAAAATGTCACTGAATGCTTTTGGAATTCGTCATGACACCTGGGAGACTGCAGCCAGAGACCGAAATTCGTGGCGTGCATCATTACGCAAGGGTGCAGTCACTTGTGAGGCAACCAGGACTGCAAGAGCTGTGATGAAAAGACAGAACAGAAAAACCACTGCAGAAAATCCTCCTCCAGAAACGTCAAGCATTCTTTGTCTACATTGTCAAAGAACATTTCGAGCCAAAATAGGCCTTCCATCTTAGAACTCACGGCTCCATACTTTCAACCCCACTGGATGAAATGAATGGTCATTATCATTCTTGATGGACAAGCAACATTTTACCGGAATATTTCTTGCGGTTACGTTCGGATATTTGTTTTTGTCTCTCGATATGGGACGGTAAGCGTACTCGTGATGTTAAATTCCATGATTGTTTCAAGATCGAGTTAAAACAAACACTGATTACTTGATATAGTTTTCCCCACCCCGTTTTGCGTTCTGCATTTCTGGTGCATCGGGAATCCTTGTTATACCGGAGAACCAGGCTGTCTATTCTAAGTGGTAAGAAAACCCGTAAACACCGTTTTATGAGACGTAATACATTATTGTACTATGTATTATTCAATTTAGCATCCATTTTTACGTGTATTTTATAATTTTCGACCATTTAAGTTGGCAATCAATGTCACACTAAAATTATGAAGATCGCATGCTCTAATGCGGCATTTCAATGGCGGGAGATGGCAGCTTTGCTCCGGCTAGGAACATTTAATATTGTTATGGAATATTCAGAGCGACTACAATAATAATGAATGCATGTTTACATTAAACACCCATTATTGTATGCACGGGATCCGCACAGTGGAAGGATGGGAGATTTGCTCGCAACAGACGAGCAATATCTCCGGCGATATCTCCGGCGGGCCTATTCCCGGCGGTCGTGGGATCCGCAAAAGTCAGGCGGGGAGTCTGACGATAGTACACGCTTTACACAGGTCCGGACACTTGTGATTGACAGATGTACGCGTCCTATGGTCCACGCGCGTACGAGGCCCTCACCTGTGGGACTTGGCTGAACGCCTCTAAGTCGGGTCCCTTGGGTGCCAGGGTCTGGCCACCACTCGCCACCTGCTCGTGAAGGCGAGGACTCGGAGGTTTGACGCTGAGCCGCCAGCGTCTGCAGCCTACCTTGTTCCAGACGTATTGGTTACCAATTCCTCTGGAGTACACAAGGCAAGGCCGAGAGAGGGAACATGTCGATTGGGCATCTCATGTTTCTCTGAAGCTCTGCCCAGGCATTGTGATGGAATTTTGGCCACATTCCAACTCACATACTTTGGTCTGTCAAGACTGTAAGGTGCCACTCACTGCCACCATTACACATAAAGCTTGGCTTTATAAAGCACTTTTTTTAAAGGCACTGAACAGAGATGGTATCTGTTTTAATTATTTATGCAGAAAGTTTTCGGGATTGAGCATAGAAAAACTTAAAGCTGGAATTGTTGATGGACCTCAAATTAGAACGTTAATAAGCGATCCAAATTGCATTGATTCGATGAACATAACAGAGTCCACAGCCTGGTCACCATTTGTCAGGCTTGTCCATGGGAATGTTATGAATGAATGGGACAGGAATAAATTACCATGGGATGGGATGGGAAGGGACAGAAAAAATTGTCCCATGGACAAGCCTGCCATTTGTTTTAGTTGTGCAAATTTTTTGGGTAACTTTAAAGTTAATTATTCTTAATTAGAGGAAAACATGCTGTCGAGTTTTTGTGAGCATAAAATCGTACTACTTCCATAACCATTTATATTTCTTTTCCAAGAATCTTGGAGACTTTAGTGAGGAGCAAGGTGAAAGACTTCATCAAGATATAAAAACAATGGAAGAGAGATACGAGGGACTTTGGGATGCCGGCATGATGCCAGATTACTGTTGGACCCTTAAGGGTGACTGTCCGGGCGTATTCCAGGAAGTCCTCGAAAAGAAGCTTTTTGTGTGTTGACTACAGATAAAAACATGCTAGTGTTAAAGTTTTAATACATGTTTGGTGTAATATTTGAAGGCAATAAATACACAGTAATTGTGAGTGTCACCTTGCAGTCTTGACAGACCAAAGTGTGTGAGTTGGAATGTGGCCAATATTCCATCACAATGCCTGGGCAGAGCTTCAGAGAATCATGTGGTGCCCAAACGACATGTCCCCTCTCTCGACCTAGTCTTGTGTATTCCAGAGGAATGGGTAACCAATACGTCTGGCACAAGGTAGGCTGCAGACGCTGGCGGCACAGAGTCAATCCTCCGAGACCTCGCCACCACGAGCAGATGGCGAGTGATGGCCAGGCCCTTGAACCCAAGGGACCCGGCTTAGAGACGTTTAGCCAAGTCCCACAGGTGAGGACCTCGTACGCGTCCGGACCGTAAGGGCGCGCACATCTGTCAATCACAAGTGTCCGGACCTGTGTAAAGCGTACACTATCGTCAGACTCTCCGCATGACTTTAACTGAATAAGTAAAGAAACGATAAAAGTGATGCATATTACAGTCAAAATGTCACTGACGGCACCTAACTCTAGGCTTGTACATAACAATTGCCCTACCAAGTTGGTAATTATTAGCTATTTCAAAAACTAGAGCTTATAAAAAAAATCTTGTTACATTTTTTAAATCAGCAACACAAAATTACCCAATAACAGTTATAAAACGTAAAGGCAGCAAAATGTGTGCATACTAGTTTTATCAAAGGAACAAGTATTATAATATAAATTTCGGATTAAAAATGAAGTACCTAAATTTTACATCTTGGGGGATCTGATTGTCTGGCTCTCGCATTCAGACAGGTGTCAATAAAATACTCATGATTTGATACAAGGGTTTAAGAGTAAGACGATCCTTTTAACTAAGATCAAAGTGCAGTCATTGGCACTTTATTTTAGCCCTGGTCACCAGCCGAGGCTGAGTGGTCTCGAGGTATGGTGTCCACCTCGAGTGCTGGAGGTTCCGGGTTCAAGCCCCGGTGAGGGCCGGGATTTTTTCACGTCGACTTCTAGTAACAAAATTTCCCCTGGTCTCTGGGTAGTGATATCGGACGCCCGTGTGTATTGTTGCGCACGTAAAAAATCCCTTAGCAGTAGGAGATTGAAAAATAGTATCTTAACGGCGCTGCCTGGGCAAAATTTCGAGTTAAAAAATCTACCCAAAGTATTTCAGAATTGTCGGCGGTGCTATGGAGTTCATGCACTGAGCTCATATTATCCGGACTGAGGCTTGAGTTAGGAGTAGAAGTGAGCACTTATGGGTTACACCCGTGTGCCGTGATGTTGATCTGTCGGCTAAACTAAACTAAACTACACTAGAGGCCGTCATCACAATGACACACGTAGACGTGGAAATTCATGGGGCGGTTCTTGCACCAGGGCAATCGCCAGCCTTAAAAAACATATTAAAAAAACAAACAAACAAAGATGTTCGATTTATCCCATATGATTCGGTCTCTGTGCGCGGGACGGTCTGTCCTAAAGCGTTGTACAGCCCTGTACGTAGTGGATTGAATCGCTGCGGAGGTTAACATATGTCCCAGTGCTATGTAAGCTCCCCGCGCCTGTTATTTTCTGATTTTGATATGTCTATCTGTCCTCGCATGTTTATCTATGGTACAATCTAATATGGTGAATGATCCCGCCTCTTGAAGTGGAATTTTCACCAAAGGAGACTGTTGTTTTTTTCCTATGCATTTTTAGACCCAATTGTTGTGACTTCCCATCAAGTGTGGTTAGATTATCTTGTATCTGATATCTTGTGTGGGACATCAAGGGATGTCATCACCGAGTCTACATTCGCTTTAACATGTTTATATCGCGTGTGAGACAGTAAAGAATATCGTCAGCCAGGACTACATTCACCTGAATCTTGTATTCCTGCAGCATTCACAATTATAACTTTAACAAAACAGACAATAGGAAAATCCTAGCATGCAAACAGAATGGGTACAATTTAAATAACTGGCCTCTGTCCCCAGGCTAGAACTAGAAAACATCTCTTCCGAGACACATGCAATGATACAGATGTCTTAGTTAAAAAATAGATGAAGATGACAGATAGACATGATCTTAGGGTCCAGATACATACCTAGATATAAATATAACGACTAAACTCGTCTGTAAATTGATCAAAGGAATCAGTATAATCAGAGATTAGAGAACGGTCAAGATTTGTGGCACTTTATGAGGTACTTGAAATGTGATTGACATTTGGGAAACTTGATTGGGGGGGGGGGGGGGGGAGAACAACAAGGGGGATACACATAACTAAATGAATTGCTGGACAATTGGTCACATGTCACAATCGGGGTTTTAACACAAAGCAAATCCAAGACTGGTGATCGTGTGAGATAGCGAATCATGACCGCCCACACTCATCAACTAATCCAAGACTGGTGATCGTGTGAGATAGCGAATCATGACCGCCCACACTCATCAAATAATCCAAGACTGGTGATCGTGTGAGATAGCGAATCATGACCGCCCACAATCATCAACTAATCCAAGACTGGTGATCGTGTGAGATAGCGAATCATGACCGCCCACACTCATCAACTAATCCAAGACTGGTGATCGTGTGAGATAGCGAATCATGACCGCCCACACTCATCAAATAATCCAAGATTGGTGATCGTGTGAGATAGCGAATCATGACCGCCCACACTCATCAACTAATCCAAGACTGGTGATCGTGTGAGGTCATGACCGCCCACACTCATCAACTAATCCAAGACTGGTGATCGTGTGAGGTAGCGAATCATGACCGCCCACACTCATCAACTAATCCAACACTGGTGATCGTGTGAGATAGCGAATCATGACCGCCCACACTCATCAACTAATCCAACACTGGTGATCGTGTGAGATAGTGAATCATGACCGCCCACGCTCATCAACTAATCCAACACTGGTGATCGTGTGAGATAGCGAATCATGACCGCCCACACTCATCAACTAATCCAAGACTGGTGATCGTGTGAGGTAGCGAATCATGACCACCCACACTCATCAACTAATCCAAGACTGGTGATCGTGTGAGATAGCGAATCATGACCGCCCACACTCATCAACTAATCCAAGACTGGTGATCGTGTGAGATAGCGAATCATGACCGCCCACACTCATCAACTAATCGAAGACTGGTGATCGTGTGAGATAGCGAATCATGACCGCCCACACTCATCAACTAATCCAAGACTGGTGAACGTGTGAGGTAGCGAATCATGACCGCCCACACTCATCAACTAACCCAAGACTGGTGATCGTGTGAGATAGCGAATCATGACCGCCCACACTCATCAAATAATCCAAGACTGGTGATCGTGTGAGGTAGCGAATCATGACCGCCCACACTCATCAACTAATCCAACACTGGTGATCGTGTGAGATAGCGAATCATGACCGCCCACACTCATCAAACTAATCCAACACTGGTGATCGTGTGAGATAGCGAATCATGACCGCCCACACTCATCAACTAATCCAACACTGGTGATCGTGTGAGATAGCGAATCATGACCGCCCACACTCATCAACTAATCCAACACTGGTGATCGTGTGAGATAGCGAATCATGACCGCCCACACTCATCAACTAATCCAAGACTGGTGATCGTGTGAGGTAGCGAATCATGACCTCCCACACTCATCAACTAATCCAAGACTGGTGATCATGTGAGGTAGCGAATCATGACCGCCCACACTCATCAACTAATCCAAGACTGGTGATCGTGTGAGATAGCGAATCATGACCGCCCACACTCATCAACTAATCCAAGACTGGTGATCGTGTGAGGTCATGACCGCCCACACTCATCAACTAATCCAAGACTGGTGATCGTGTGAGGTCATGACCGCCCACACTCATCAACTAATCCAAGACTGGTGATCGTGTGAGATAGCGAATCATGACCGCCCACACTCATCAACTAATCCAACACTGGTGATCGTGTGAGATAGCGAATCATGACCGCCCACACTCATCAACTAATCCAAGACTGGTGAACGTGTGAGGTAGCGAATCATGACCGCCCACACTCATCAACTAATCCAAGACTGGTGATCGTGTCAGATAGCGAATCATGACCGCCCACACTCATCAACTAATCCAAAACTGGTGATCGTGTGAGATAGCGAATCATGACCGAACACACTCATCAACTAATCCAAGACTGGTGATCGTGTGAGGTCATGACCGCCCACACTCATCAACTAATCCAAGACTGGTGATCGTGTGAGGTCATGACCGCCCACACTCATCAACTATCCAAGACTGGTGATCGTGTCAGATAGCGAATCATGACCGCCCACACTCATCAAACTAATCCAACACTGTTGATCGTGTGAGGTCATGACCGCCCACACTCATCAACTAATCCAACACTGGTGATCGTGTGACATAGCGAATCATGACCGCCCACACTCATCAACTAATCCAAGACTGGTGATCGTGTGAGATAGCGAATCATGACCGCCCACATCATCAACTAATCCAACACTGGTGATCGTGTGAGATAGCGAATCATGACCGCCCACCACTCATCAACTAATCCAAGACTGGTGATCGTGTGAGATAGCGAATCATGACCGCCCACACTCATCAACTAATCCAAGACTGGTGATCGTGTGAGATAGCGAATCATGACCGCCCACACTCATCAACTAATCCAACACTGGTGATCGTGTGAGATAGCGAATCATGACCGCCCACACTCATCAACTAATCCAAGGCTAGTGATCGTGTGAGGTCATGACCGCCCACACTCATCAACTAATCCAAGACTGGTGATCGTGAGATAGCGAATCATGACCGCCCACACTCATCAACTAATCCAAGACTGGTGATCGTGTGAGATAGCGAATCATGACCGCCCACACTCATCAACTAATCCAACACTGGTGATCGTGTGAGATAGCGAATCATGACCGCCCACACTCATCAACTAATCCAACACTGGTGATCGTGTGAGATAGCGAATCATGACCGCCCACACTCATCAACTAATCCAAGACTGGTGAACGTGTCAGATAGCGAATCATGACCGCCCACACTCATCAACTAATCCAAGACTGGTGATCGTGTGAGATAGCGAATCATGACCGCCCACACTCATCAACTAATCCAACACTGGTGATCGTGTGAGATAGCGAATCATGACCGCCCACACTCATCAACTAATCCAAGACTGGTGATCGTGTGAGGTCATGACCGCCCACACTCATCAACTAATCCAAGACTGGTGATCGTGTGAGGTCATGACCGCCCACACTCATCAACTAATCCAACACTGGTGATCGTGTGATATAGCGAATCATGACCGCCCACACTCATCAACTAATCCAACACTGGTGATCGTGTGAGATAGCGAATCATGACCGCCCACACTCATCAACTAATCCAACACTGGTGATCGTGTGAGATAGCAAATCATGACCGCCCACACTCATCAACTAATCCAAGACTGGTGAACGTGTGAGGTAGCGATCATGACCGCCCACACTCATCAACTAATCCAAGACTGGTGATCGTGTCAGATAGCGAATCATGACCGCCCCACTCATCAACTAATCCAAGACTGGTGATCGTGTGAGATAGCGAATCATGACCGCCCACACTCATCAAACTAATCCAAGACTAGTGTTCGTGTGAGGTCATGACCGCCCACACTCATCAACTAATCCAAGACTGGTGATCGTGTGAGGTCATGACCGCCCACACTCATCAACTAATCCAAGACTGGTGATCGTGTCAGATAGCGAATCATGACCGCCCACACTCATCAACTAATCCAACACTGGTGATCGTGTGAGGTCATGACCACCCACACTCATCAACTAATCCAAGACTGGTGATCGTGTGAGATAGCGAATCATGACCGCCCACACTCATCAACTAATCCAACACTGGTGATCGTGTGAGATAGCGAATAATGACCGCCCACACTCATCAACTAATCCAAGACTGGTGATCGTGTGAGATAGCGAATCATGACCGCCCACACTCATCAACTAATCCAAGACTGGTGATCGTGTGAGGATAGCGAATCATGACCGCCCACACTCAATCAACTAATCCAACACTGGTGATCGTGTGAGATAGCGAATCATGACGCCCACACTCATCAACTAATCAAGGACTGGTGATCGTGGTGAGGTCATGACCGCCCACACTCATCAACTAATCCAAGAATGGTGATCGTGAGATAGCGAATCATGACCACCACACTCATCAACTAATCCAAGACTGGTGATCGTGTGAGATAGCGAATCATGACCGCCCACACTCATCAACTAATCCAACACTGGTGATCGTGTGAGATAGCGAATCATGACCGCCCCACACTCATCAACTAATCCAACACTGGTGATCGTGTGAGATAGCGAATCATGACCGCCACACTCATCAATTAATCCAAGACTGGTGATCGTGTGAATAGCGAATCATGACGCCCACACTCATCAACTAATCCAACACTGGTGATCGTGTGAGATAGCGAATCATGACCGCCACACTCATCAACTAATCAAGACTGGTGATCGTGTGAATAGCGAATCATGACCGCCCACACTCATCAACTAATCCAAGACTGGTGATCGTGTGAGGTCATGATGACCGCCCACACTCATCAACTAATCCAAGACTGGTGATCGTGTGAGATAGCGAATCATGACCGCCCACACTCATCAACTAATCCAACCTGGTGATCGTGTGAGATAGCGAATCATGACCGCCCACACTCATCAACTAATCCAAGACTGGTGAACGTGTCATATAGCGAATCATGACCGCCCACACTCATCAACTAATCCAAGACTGTGATCGTGTGAGATAGCGAATCATGACCGCCCACACTCATCAACTAATCCAACACTGGTGATCGTGTGAGATAGCGAATCATGACCGCCCACACTCATCAACTAATCCAACACTGGTGATCGTGTGAGATAGCGAATCATGACCGCCCACACTCATCAATTAATCCAAGACTGGTGATCGTGTGGGTCATGACCGCCCACACTCATCAACTAATCCAAGACTGGTGAATCGTGTGAGATAGCGAATCATGACCGCCACACTCATCAACTAATCCAACACTGGTGATCGTGTGAGATAGCGAATCATGACCGCCCACACTCATCAACTAATCCAAGACTGGTGAACGTGTTAGATAGCGAGTCATGACCGCCCACCTCATCAACTAATCCAAGACTGGTGAACGTGTGAGGTAGCGAATCATGACCACCCACACTCATCAACTAATCCAAGACTGGTGATCGTGTGAGATAGCGAATCATGACCGCCCACACTCATCAACTAATCCAAGACTGGTGATTGTGTGAGATAGCGAATCATGACCCGCCCACACTCATCAACTAATCCAAGACTGGTGATCGTGTGAGGTCATGACCGAACACACTCATCAACTAATCCAAGGACTGGTGATCGTGTGAGATAGCGAATCATGACCGCCCACACTCATCAACTAATCCAAGACTGGTGATTGTGTGAGATAGCGAATCATGACCGCCCACACTCATCAACTAATCCAAGACTGGTGATCGTGTGAGATAGCGAATCATGACCGCCCCACCACTCATCAACTAATCCAAGACTGGTGAACGTGTCAGATAGCGAATCATGACCGCCCACACTCATCAACTAATCCAAGACTGGTGATCGTGTGAGATAGCGAATCATGACCGCCCACACTCATCAACTAATCCAACACTGGTGATCGTGTGAGATAGCGAATCATGACCGCCCACACTCATCAACTAATCCAACACTGGTGATCGTGTGAGATAGCGAATCATGACCGCCCACACTCATCAATTAATCCAAGACTGGTGATCGTGTGAGGTCATGACCGCCCACACTCATCAACTAATCCAAGACTGGTGATCGTGTGAGATAGCGAATCATGACCGCCCACACTCATCAACTAATCCAACACTGGTGATCGTGTGAGATAGCGAATCATGACCGCCCACACTCATCAACTAATCCAAGACTGGTGAACGTGTGAGATAGCGAGTCATGACCGCCCACACTCATCAACTAATCCAAGACTGGTGAACGTGTGAGGTAGCGAATCATGACCACCCACACTCATCAACTAATCCAAGACTGGTGATCGTGTGAGATAGCGAATCATGACCGCCCACACTCATCAACTAATCCAAGACTGGTGATTGTGTGAGATAGCGAATCATGACCGCCCACACTCATCAACTAATCCAAGACTGGTGATCGTGTGAGGTCATGACCGAACACACTCATCAACTAATCCAAGACTGGTGATCGTGTGAGATAGCGAATCATGACCGCCCACACTCATCAACTAATCCAAGACTGGTGATTGTGTGAGATAGCGAATCATGACCGCCCACACTCATCAACTAATCCAAGACTGGTGATCGTGTGAGATAGCGAATCATGACCGCCCACACTCATCAACTAATCCAAGACTGGTGATCGTGTGAGGTCATGACCGCCCACACTCATCAACTAATCCAAGACTGGTGATCGTGTGAGGTCATGACCGCCCACACTCATCAACTAATCCAAGACTGGTGATCGTGTGAGGTCATGACCGCCCACACTCATCAACTAATCCAAGACTGGTGATCGTGTCAGATAGCGAATCATGACCGCCAACACTCATCAACTAATCCAAGACTGGTGATCGTGTCAGATAGCGAATCATCACCGCCCACACTCATCAACTAATCCAAGACTGGTGATCGTGTCAGATAGCGAATCATGACCATCCACACTCATCAACTAATCCAAGACTGGTGAACGTGTGAGATAGCGAATCATGACCGCCCACACTCATCAACTAATCCAAGACTGGTGATCGTGTGAGGTCATGACCGCCCACACTCATCAACTAATCCAAGACTGGTGATCGTGTCAGATAGCGAATCATGACCGCCCACACTCATCAACTAATCCAAGACTGGTGAACGTGTGAGATAGCGAATCATGACCGCCCACACTCATCAACTAATCCAAGACTGGTGATCGTGTGAGGTCATGACCGCCCACACTCATCAAATAATCCAAGACTGGTGAACGTGTGAGATAGCGAATCATGACCGCCCACACTCATCAACTAATCCAAGACTAGTGATCGTGTGAGATAGCGAATCATGACCTCCCACACTCATCAACTAATCCAAGACTGGTGATCGTGTGAGATAGCGAATCATGACCGCCCACACTCATCAACTAATCCAAGACTGGTGATCGTGTGAGATAGCGAATCATGACCGCCCACACTCATCAACTAATCCAAGACTGGTGAACGTGTGAGATACAGAATCATGACCGCCCACACTCATCAACTAATCCAAGACTGGTGATCGTGTGAGGTCATGACCGCCCACACTCATCAACTAATCCAACACTGGTGATCGTGTGAGATAGCGAATCATGACCGCCCACACTCATCAACTAATCCAAGACTGGTGAACGTGTGAGATAGCGAATCATGACCGCCCACACTCATCAACTAATCCAAGACTGGTGATCGTGTCAGATAGCGAATCATGACCTCCCACACTCATCAACTAATCCAAGACTGGTGATCGTGTGAGGTCATGACCGCCCACACTCATCAACTAATCCAAGACTGGTGATCGTGTGTGATAGCGAATCATGACCGCCCACACTCATCAAATAATCCAAGACTGGTGATCGTGTCAGATAGCGAATCATGACCTCCCACACTCATCAACTAATCCAAGACTGGTGATCGTGTGAGGTCATGACAGCCCACACTCATCAACTAATCCAAGACTGGTGATCGTGTGAGATAGCGAATCATGACCGCCCACACTCATCAAATAATCCAAGACTGGTGATCGTGTCAGATAGCGAATCATGACCTCCCACACTCATCAACATAACACATAATGATGATAAAAATCACCTCTACACCCAAGCATAAAAGAGGCAGAACACAAGGGGCTCATACAATACACACAGGAAGCACAAATGTAATTTCTGATGATAAGGCAGCGCGCCATCGTCGAAAGGAAGGATTAACAAGACAGACCAGACAGTCAATTACGTAATGAGAAAAAATATTGGCCAGGTGACATAATCGGGAAAAGACCTCAGTCTGATCCGATACTTTAGTGTTCGAAACAACACCCCCCACGTTCATCTGCACGACGTGTGATGATTATGCTATGATGATGATGACGAAAGTACGCGTACACACTAAAGCAGAACAGACTTGAAAGTGGATGAATGAACTTTTGTGTGTTGTTATCTTCGGCATCATGTGATAATTACACGTTGACCTTTGTTCTGCACAAATTATTTATATCCGCCTACATACATGGTAAGTAAAAAAGTAAGTGAAGGGTCTTTGATAAACCTTATTTTAATCGACCAATCGGAGCTCAGTGTTGCCTGTGGTTAGAATCGCGCTGGCGACTTTTCCTTCCTAAGAAATTTTCTGGTGCACATTTTAGTGCGTGTCGACCACGGAGCCCAATTCAATAAATACCCCCCCTCCCCCGCCCGCTACGGATTCGAACCCATGAGTAGCAGACCTACAAGGAAGCGTCCACCAACTATGCCAGATCGACTGCTAACCCAAACGGGTGGTCATCTGTATCAAGAAATATTGAAACTTCCAACAGGACAACACATTGAACACGAATAGGCCCAACTGGCAAAGGAAGAACAGTGGGACATGCCGTTGTGACCTGAGGAGCAGGGCAGGGGAGGGGGGTGTATAGGGGTAAAATATGGCCAAATATATGGGGGGATATATGGTGGGGAGGGAAGCTGGAGGCGGGTGAGACACTTTGTTGTTACAACAACAATAACAGCAGGAAGAAGAACAACAGCAACAACAAGAACACAGCAAGAACAACAATAACAACAGCCACAACAACAGCAACTCAAGAACAACAACACTAACAACAACACCAATAACAACACGAACAACAACAAAGCAAGAACAATAATAAGAAGAGCAGGAAGACAAACAATAGCAACAACAACAGAAACACTAACAATAACAACAACACCAATAACAACACGAACAACAACAAAGCAAGAATAACAATATTAACAACAGCAACCAGAACTACAACAAAGCAAGAACAATAATAAGAAGAGCAGGAAGACAAACAACAGCAACAACAACAGCAACACTAACAACAACAACAACAAAAACACCAAAAACACCAAAAACAACAAGAACAACAACAAAGCAATAACAATATAACAACAAGAGCAGGAAGAACAATAACAGCAACAGTAACAACAATAATACCAACAACAACAAGAACAACAATGAAGCAAGAACAACATTAACAACAGTAACCAGAACAACAACAAAGCTATAACAACATAACAACAATATCAACAACACCAACAACAAAACACGAACAACAATAACAGCAAGAACAATGAACAACAACAAAGCTAAAAACGGCAATACAAGCAAGAACAAAATCAACAGCAAGAACTAGAACAGCAAGCAAATGAAACAACGAAAACGAGAAAAATAAAAAGACCCCAATAAAACCATATTGGATACAAAATAAAGTCCACCAAAAATCACAACGAGTTTGTTTGCCTGTATAGACACATATGTTAGATGTAATCTTTAGACAGCAGACACATTTGGCAACTCCTTGAACCCATGAACTCTGTACCAGAGTTAGCTCGCAGACGTAAATCCACGACACCAGAACCAATCTCTTAAAACTCCAGCCTATTGTCTCCCTGCCGTCAACTAACTATCCCTTTGAATCTGTTAACATGTCCGCCCGTCTCTCAGCTGATTACCCCGGTATCAAATTTCACTATCGCCATCCTTACCGACCTTACCAGACTCAAGAAACGGAACAAATATTGCACGAATACACATCTCAGGAAACAAACATTAGTTAGTTAGTTAGTTAGTCGCAGTTCCAACTTCACAGCAACGGGTCGTCCCCATTATGCTCCGTTTCTGTGCCAGTGAATATCACACAAAACGCTCCCCACTGCCCAATATGAAAAGTGGAAAAGACAGGAGTCTCGACAAACAACAGCCCGCACAGATACACTGTGCATAATGCCACTGCCAGAATGTCAACACAGCAGTCCCCCACGAAACACCCAATTCATCTCTGATGCGAAGCAACAGGATTTTGCATAACTGAAGACATGGAATGTAAAACACAGACAAGGAGGTTACTAATATTCAGCAGACATAAGCATGATAAAGGATATGACATGTTCTTAGGTATGTGGCGTAAGTTGTAACTGTGGTGTGACTTTCAGATTTATAATAATGTAAATATGACCTATCGAACCAGAAAACGTTTTCAAATAAACATACATATATTGTTTGGTTAGGGAACACGTTGAGATCACCTAAGGCAGTTCATAAATAAACACACGTTTTGTATGGCGCTCACAGGAGTAGAAGACAGAAGCTAGAGACTAGAGGACAAACTACGAGTCAACATACAAATTGAAAGCTATACTTGCCGACTGAGATTCGAACTTGTCACCTCCAAATGACGACGGTGCCTCGCTGTAGGA
>JACEFZ010023911.1:182500-222500 GCA_014155875.1 Cepaea nemoralis
TCTGCACATTTGTGACATCAGAGCTGGGCGCCTGGAATCACTATCTGAAAATGTCATGGATATAGCATGCGAAAATACAACAAAGATTATTGGATTTCTAAGTGGATATGTTATGTTGTTGAAGATTATTTCTCCTAGTTACCTACGGGATTATTTCTTGTATTTAACTTGCCGCGGACTTGCTGTTAACAACGGGTGATACACATTCAAGCTTCGAATATGGTAGACAGAGCCGCCGCACTGATTTCTTTTGTGTTATTACTTGTAGGCACTAGATTGTCAACATGAGAGCACTACAGGCGTGCACGAACAGCCATCATTATCATCATCGTTTTCAGATGTAAGTTGACCACCTTCTCCTCCTCCTCCTCATCCTCGTCGTCCTTCTTCTGCTTCTTCTTCTTCTTCTTCTTCTTCTTCTTCTTCTTCTTCTTCTTCTTCTTCTTCTTCTTCTTCTTCTTCTTCTTCTTCTTCTTCTTCTTCTTCTTCTTCTTCTTCTAAAACGACCATCTTTTGCTATGCGATTACTCCATCATGTGTCATGAACACGATGGTGCAACTAAGCCTACACCCCTCCCACTCTCCCAACACACATACAATTTCTCTCGTAATATTATGTTAGCGATATGTATATTCTCTGTCTGACAAATTCGGGACCTTCATTGGGATAGTCTCTGGAATTTGCTGTGATGTTCCACGGCTACAAATGGCAAGGTTTCTGAGGCACAGTCGATGAAGGCAGGCACGGTGTCTTGTTCTGTTCTGTTCTGAAGATACTGGTCCGCGGGTTTCTGATTATCCTGTTGATCCTAATGACAACAGTAAGATCTGGGAACAACACGGCAGTCGTCGATTCAGCAGTGACATGACACAAGCCGGAGGAGGTAGCAAAAGATAGGACAACTTGGCGTGAGTTGGTTGAGGGGGGGGGGGGGATATTATGAAAGAATCACCAAAAAACGAGAAATAGACTATAAGGTTTATTAGGATACAAGAAGAAGGAGGAGGAGGAGTAGACGAAGAAGAAGAAGAAGAAGAAGAAGAAGAAGAAGAAGAAGAAGAAGAAGAAGAAGAAGAAGAAGAAGAAGAAGAAGAAGAAGAAGAAGAAGAAGAAGAAGAAGAAGAAGAAGGAGGAGGATGAGGAGAAGAAGAGAAGAAGAAGAAGAAGAAGAAGAAGAAGAAGAAGAAGAAGAAGAAGAAGAAGAAGAAGAAGAAGAAGAAGAAGAAGAAGAAGAAGAAGAAGAAGAAGAAGAAGAAGAAGAAGAAGAAGAAATAGAAGAAGAAGAAGAAGAAGAAGAAGAAGAAGAAGAAGAAGAAGAAGAAGAAGAAGAAGAAGAAGAAGAAGAAGAAGAAGAAGAAGAAGAAGAAGAAGAAGAAGAAGAAGAAGAACAATAGTCAATAACTGCAGTATACAGCGATGTACGTTGACAATATAACACATACTGAACATTACAATTGAGAAACAGTGTCACTTGTATACCAACATTTTTTGTGCTTTTCAATTCACAGATGGAAACAAGTACAATACAACGTCAACCAATTAGTGGTTCCAAGAAGTACCACACACAGGTTACCATAGAACAATCCTGGGAATATCCTACAGATCATTCTATGGAAACGGTAGCAAATCAACTCCCCAACACCGCAGAATCACCAAATACAACATGGACAACGCCCAAAGGAGACCTACCCACAAGCCAGCAAACAGACGTGTCTTCAGATGGGTCCACAGTCGATGCCACAGACTTGGCTACCTCCACAGGAGGAGCCTCTGTTGGCCCTATAAATACCTCAACAGATGCCTCCGGATATCAGTACATATATGAGTCCACTACTGGGATTTTTAAACAGGAATCTATTGGAGTTGTCCATGAATACTCAACAGAACATTCCACTGACATTTCAACAAAAGAATCTAGTCACAAGACCGCGGATGATGTTACATATCAGTCCACAAATTCCTTGGCGGTGAATTTCACAGATTATTCCACTCAGTGGCAAGCTAGCACATCGACAGAGCAGTCAGCAGCAGTGCCGACAACTGGTGCCCTGGCTGTGCCTTCCACGGAACAGCCAGGAGATACCAGTAGCGTTATAATCGCCACAAGTTCTCTGACTATAATATCATCAGAGAAACTCATGACCCCAGCAGCAACACAAACATCTACAGAGCTGGCAACTATACCAGTAAATGAAAAATCTACACAGCTATTTATTGCATCTTCATATACTGAACAATCGACAGAGTCCGTTACTGAAGTATCGTATACTGAAGAATATTCAAAACCAATTACTGATTCATCATATACTGAACAATTTATAGAGCCAATTACTGCGTCATCATATAGTGAACAACCTACAAATGTACAGGCAGTTACTGTACAACCAACAGAGAAGTCCTCAGTATTCGGGTTAACTATTTCCACAAGCCCTCAGAATGAAACAGTCGCAGCCACCAATGATGAATCTAACGACGACTGGAAGATAGCAGTAGGAGTAGTTATCCCGCTTCTTGTGCTTATCGCTGTTCTTGTGGGAGTGTACATATGCTATAGAAAGAAGTACCCTATCAGAATGATCATTGGTCGAGAGTTTGGCAAGTTCAGTAACCCTAACTACTCGCGTCGAGGGCACACGCCATCGCTCGTCAGAGAAGACGCAGACTTCTATTTCTCTAGCAACAGAACATCGACCTCAGCTCCCTCACAAGAATTCAACCCGGTCAACAAAAAAATTATATATGACAACAGGGGCTTCGTCAAGGATGACAACGACGATGCAGACGAGAAGGAGCGGAAGTTTCTAGAGAGTAAGAGCTGGTTATTTAAGAAGGCGTCAGAGGAATCCAAAACCACAGGTGAAGAAGATGCAGAGGCTACTGCTGAATCTTCATTTATCGCTAATTCCACACCTAATGTAGTATCAAGACTCGATGCAAACAGAAATATTACAAAGACATCTGCAAATGCCGCCAAGACCAAGCATATTGTTGATGACGAAAGAAAACCAGTGATAAAGCCAAGGAGAAAGAAAATGGCACCTGAACCACCAGGAACTAGAGCACAAATCTCTCAGCTGAACGAGCAATCCAACGGTCAGCCTGCAACACTGGATATCACATCTGAAATTATAATAAATTCTCCCAAGGTTATAGGCAGTTCCCTTCCTCGCAATTTTGGTATTCCTGGATTCGATGAAAGACAACATTCGAAAGACGCCAACGGCCATGAAGCAGACCCCAGAAATGTAAATATCGATGTGCAGCTTTTCAATCAATCAGCTTTGAACCAGGAGGTCAAAGAAAGATCAAAGTCGTTAAATTTGGACCCTGGTCAGTTGGATGGTAGACCAAGAAGCTTCAGCGTCGACCAACTCAGGTCTACCCGGAAGATGTCACTGTACGAAGAAATTGTGGAGGCAACGCGGCTTCGGTTTCTTGCAGCACAGAAAATGACGTCATCAGTTTCTGGGGAAGTCAGTAAAGTCACTGCCTTTCTTGTCGGTGTTGATATCAGGGACAGAGACGCACCTGTAACGTCTTCTGTACCGACTTCTGATGACGACACGGCTCATGATGACAATGCTACCAGTGATAATAGCACACGTTGGAAACAAAGCCAAGACACGATGAACAACCGAGACGGGCCGTTTGTGTCATCAGATCCTGCACTGAAAGGTATCAGTTACCAAGAAGACATTGATTCAGCATTCCCTGGTGCCTACAATAACAGGGATATTGAACATAACCTGGGCGGTGTGCCGGGAAGAAGTGCATCCCCAACTTCCAATAGCTCATCGAGCTTATCTGACCACGAAGAGATCATGCCAGACCTTTTTAGCGTCGTGCCTGCTTCTGCGTTGGAGATACATGTAAACAAAAACGCCGACAGCCATACAATAGTTGCCGAGGCGAATGGGACCACGGTGGACACAATAAAGATCCTCAGACCTAGACAAGAAAATCTCCAGGAACAAGAACATGATTCGGGTCCAGACAATTTAAACGATGTAAATTATGAAGTCAACATATCTGCAAGTGAAAGAGTGAGGAAGTTTAAACCAATGTCTCCAGAAATGAGATACTCTAGCTCTTCCACAGAATCAGTGCTTGGAAGTCCTAGAGTCTTCGCGAGGCATTCCTTCAGACAATGAAGACGAAGAAGAAGCAGCCATGGATTTTTCCATCAGCCACGAAATGCCAAACAAGAGCATCATCGATGCTAGCAACAATGAATTTATATTTAGCTCACCTTCCAGGATAAATCAGCCTCTTTCTCGCCTTCACCGGGGCATTCATGTAGATGACCCTGTATCGCCAACGCCTGAAGACGGTGAGAACTCGAGGAAAGCCTATTTTCAAATTCAGTATTCGGACAGTTCAAGTGATTCTTCTGATATTGTACCAAAGAAAGCAAGTAAGCCGCTGTCTAGTGAACGACAAAACCAACATACTGTTATGTTGGTCGAAGAGGGCAAGCACGCATCAAAAGCGACCAGCTCCAATGACGACCAGATCGACATATCCAGGAAAGAACAGTCCGAGATTTTAACTATACCGACGATGGCATCGCATACAAACTCTTAGAATACGACGAAGAAGACGATGATATTGATGTGTAAATCGTTCATATTCTTTACAAAAAACTACTTGCAGCATTTACATAAACCTAAGCCCATGACACGCACAATCATAACAATGTAAAGTGGTAAATCTTTGCATTTACCAGGCGACCAAATTTTGATGTTGTCTGTCCAGTTCCATTTCTTGTCATCACTCCTGGACGGGCTTAAGAAACCGCATTATCACAATATAGCAAGTTCTTTCAAGACGTAGCTCGTCACGGTCAGTGGAATAGACTCTTTATCCCAGCCAGTTTACTTACCTCATCATGCTCAGGTGTCTGCAATGTCCTGTGTCCACCATCCATTTGGTCGACTCATACCTCGTCTTTCAGGAAACGTGGCTTCCATTCCTGTACTCTATAAACCACGGAGATGTTTGATGTGACCAAAGACCACGTTCCGAAACATGATACTGTTCATGAGATGTTTGATGTGACCAAAGACCTTCACTTTCCGAGACATAATATTGTATATGAGATGTTTACTGTGACCAAAGACCTTCACTTTCCGAAACATGATATTTTTTAATGAGATGTTTGATGTGACCAAAGACCTTCACTTTCCCAGACATGATATTGTACATGAGATGTTTGATGTGACCAAAGACCTTCACTTTCCCAGACATGATATTGTATATAGGATGTTTGATGTGAGCAAAGACCTTCACTTTCCCAGACATGATATTGTATATGAGATGTTTTATGTGAACAAAGACCTTCACTTTCCCTGACATGATATTGTATATGAGATGTTTGATGTGACCAAAGACCTTCACTTTCCCAGACATGATATTGTATATGAGATGTTTGATGTGACCAAAGACCTTCACTTTCCGAGACATGATACTGTATAAGGGATGTTTAATGTGACCAAAGACCTTCACTTTCCCAGACATGATACTGTATATGGGATGTTTGATGTGACCAAAGACCTTCACTTTCCCAGACATGATACTGTATATGAGATTTTTGATGTGACCAAAGACCTTCACTTTCCGAGACATGATATTGTATATGGGATGTTTGATGTGACCAAAGACCTTCACTTTCCGAGACATGATATTGTATATGAGATGTTTGATGTGACCAAAGACCTTCACTTTCCGAGACATGATACTGTATAAGGGATGTTTGATGTGACCAAAGACCTTCACTTTCCGAGACATGATACTGTATATGGGATGTTTGATGTGACCAAAGACCTTCACTTTCCCAGATATGAAATGTATATGGGATGTTTGATGTGACCAAAGACCTTCACTTTCCCAGACATGATACTGTATATGGGATGTTTGATGTGACCAAAGACCTTCACTTTCCCAGACATGATATTGTTTATGAGTCATTTTTCTTCGATTCTAAGATTATCTAGAATGTCCATATGTTTTCTTCTTCTTGGTCCACAGTATCAAAGAATTTATTTGAAGCTTTTCATCTCACAGGCCCCGATGTTCTTCTTTAGTGTGTTTGAAATCGTTAAAGACTCACATCCGGATTTCGTCAGAAGCACGATGCATGTTGCCAACATTTTAAATGTTATTTGTATGCTATTGTTGCGACCCCCCTCCCCCTCTCTCTTTGTCTCTGTCTGTCTGTCTGTCTGTCTGTCTGTCTGACTGTCTGTCTGTCTGTCTGTCTGTCTGTCTGTCTGTCTGTCTGTCTGTCTGTCTGTCTGTCTGTCTCTCGTGAATATATGCTGCATATATATATATATATATGTGTGTGTGTGTGTGTGTGTTTTGAACTCGAGTGTATTCAACATATCTGCTACTGCAAGTGAGTAGACTGAACTGTTGTTTTGCGTGAGAGTTACCTTTCCCTATTACCAGTGTCCCTCGCCTTCAGGCGAACCCACTCCGACTTCTGAGGTACTTGAATTTATGTCCCTATGTCAAGGACGAGAAACCAACATCTTAAGCCAATCTTGTGTGGGACGACCCCACTTCTCAACGATCAGATGAGAAATGTTAAGCGGTTTACACCTCTCCAGCCACGCCGACTTCCTGTTGCCAGTATTAAACTACTCGTCTTCTGTGGGGTCTCAACAGGCATGGGTTCACTGATTAAGTGTCGAAGGATAATATATCGCTAAATGTGACCTCCCACTTGAACAGAAGGACGATATATCGCTGTATTAGGGTAATCGTGTTATTTGTTTTGATTCGTGGTATTCTCCGCAATTTCAATGCTCAGTGAATGTAAATTAGCGTTATAATACTTGTTCATGTGATTGTGTTCCAAGTTTAGTCCAAACCTACTGTTTGTTTGGCGCTGAATCAGTTAACCTTTAAGCACAATAGCACGTGCTTGGGGCATCAAGAGCAATATTATATTAGGGTATCAAGAGACATATTATATTAGGGCATCAAGAGACATATTATATTAGGGCATCAAGAGACATATTATATTAGGGCATCAAGAGACATATTATATTAGGGCATCAAGAGACATATTATATTAGGGCATCAAGAGACATATTATATTAGGGCATCAAGAGGCATATTAGGGCATCAAGAGACATATTATATTAGGGCATCAAGAGACATATTACATTAGGGCATCAAGAGACATATTATATTAGGGCATCAAGATACATTATATTAGGGCATCAAGAGACATATTATATTAGGGCATCAAGAGACATATTATATTAGGGCATCAAGAGACATATTATATTAGGGCATCAAGAAACATATATTAGGGCATCAAGAGACATATTATATTAGGGCATCAAGAGACTTATTATATTAGGGCATCAAGAGACATATTATATTAGGGCATCAAGAGACATATTATATTAGGGCATCAAGGGACATATTATATTAGGGCATCAAGAAACATATATTAGGGCATCAAGAGACATATTATATTAGGGCATCAAGAAACATATATTGGGGCGTCAAGAGACATATTATATTAGGGCATCAAGAGACATATTATATTAGGGCATCAAGAGACATATTATATTAGGGCATCAAGAGACATATTATATTAGAGCATCAAGAGACATATTATATTAGGGCATCAAGAAACATATATTAGGGCATCAAGAGGCATATTAGGGCATCAAGAGACATATTATATTAGGGCATCAAGAGACATATTATATTAGGGCATCAAGAGACATATTATATTAGGGCATCAAGAGACATATTATATTAGGGCATCAAGAGACATATTATATTAGGGCATCAAGAAACATATATTAGGGCATCAAGAGGCATATTAGGGCATCAAGAGACACATTAGGGCATCAAGAGACATATTATATTAGGGCATCAAGAGACATATTATATTAGGGCATCAAGAGACATATTATATTAGGGGCATCAAGAGACATATTATATTAGGGCATCAAGAGACATATTATATTAGGGCATCAAGAGACATATTATATTAGGGCATCAAGAGACAATATTATATTAGGGCATCAAGAGACATATTATATTAGGGCATGCAAGAGACATATTATATTAGGGCATCAAGAGACATATTATGTTAGGGCATTAAGAGACATATTATATTAGGGCATCAAGAGACATATAAGGGCATCAGAGACATATTATATTAGGGCATCAAGAGAAATATTATATGAGGGCATCAAGAGACATATTATATTATGGGCATCAAGAGACATATAAGGGCATCAAGAGACATATTATATTAGGGCATCAAGAGACATATTATATTAGGGCATCAAGAGACATATTATATATTAGGCATCAAGAGACATATTATATTAGGGCATCAGAGGCCATATTAGGGCATCAAGAGACATATTATATTAGGCATCAAGAGACATATTATATTAGGGCATCAAGAGACATATTAATATTAGGGCATCAAGAGACATTATATTAGGGCAATCAAGAGACATATTATATTAGGGCATCAAGAGACATACTATATTAGGGCATTCAAGAGACATTATATTAGGGCATCAAGAAACATATATTAGGGGCATCAAGAGACATATTAATATTAGGGCATCAAGAGACTTATTATATTAGGGCATCAAGAGACATATTATATTAGGGCATCAAGAGACATATTATATTAGGGCATCAAGGGACATATTATATTAGGGCCATCAAGAACATATATTAGGGCATCAAGAGACATATTATATTAGGGCATCAAGAAACATATATTGGGGCATCAAGAGACATATTATATTAGGGCATCAAGAGACATATTATATTAGGGCATCAAGAGACATATTATATTAGGGCATCAAGAGACATATTATATTAGAGCATCAAGAGACATATTATATTAGGGCATCAAGAAACATATATTAGGGCATCAAGAGGCATATTAGGGCATCAAGAGACATATTATATTAGGGCATCAAGAGACATATTATATTAGGGCATCAAGAGACATATTATATTAGGGCATCAAGAGACATATTATATTAGGGCATCAAGAGACATATTATATTAGGGCATCAAGAAACATATATTAGGGCATCAAGAGGCATTATTAGGGCATCAAGAGACATATTATATTAGGCATCAAGAGACATATTATATTAGGGCATCAAGAGACATATTATATTAGGGCATCAAGAGACATATTATATTAGGGCATCAAGAGACATATATATTAGGGCATCAAGAGACATATTATATTAGGGCATCAAGAGACATATTATATTAGGGCATCAAGAGACATATTATATTAGGGCATCAAGAGACATATAAGGGCATCAAGAGACATATTATATTAGGGCATCAAGAGACATATTATATTAGGGCATCAAGAGACATATTATATTAGGGCATCAAGAGACATATAAGGGCATCAAGAGACATATTATATTAGGGCATCAAGAGACATATTATATTAGGGCATCAAGAGACATATATTATTAGGGCATCAAGAGACATATTATATTAGGGCATCAAGAGACATATTATATTAGGGCATCAAGAGACATATTATATTAGGGCATCAGGAGACATAATTAGGGCATCAAGAGACATATTATATTAGTGCATCAAGAGACATATTATATTAGGGCATCAAGAGACATATTATATTAGGGCATCAAGAGGCATATTATATTAGGGCATCAAGAGACATATTAGGGCATCAAGAGACATATTATATTAGGGCATCAAGAGACTTATTATATTAGGGCATCAAGAGACATATTATATTAGGGCATCAAGAGACATATTATATTAGGGCATCAAGGGACATATTATATTAGGGCATCAAGAAACATATATTAGGGCATCAAGAGACATATTATATTAGGGCATCAAGAAACATATATTGGGGCATCAAGAGACATATTATATTAGGGCATCAAGAGACATATTATATTAGGGCATCAAGAGACATATTATATTAGGGCATCAAGAGACATATTATATTAGAGCATCAAGAGACATATTATATTAGGGCATCAAGAAACATATATTAGGGCATCAAGAGGCATATTAGGGCATCAAGAGACATATTATATTAGGGCATCAAGAGACAATATTAGATTAGGGCATCAAGAGAACATATTATATTAGGGCATCAAGAGACATATTATATTAGGGCATCAAGAGACATATTATATTAGGGCATCAAGAAACATATATTAGGGCATCAAGAGGCATATTAGGGCATCAAGAGACATATTATATTAGGCATCAAGAGACATATTATATTAGGGCATCAAGAGACATATTATATTAGGGCATCAAGAGACATATTATATTAGCGGCATCAAGAGACATATTATATTAGGGCATCAAGAGACATATTATATTAGGGCATCAAGAGACATATTATATTAGGGCATCAAGAGACATATTATATTAGGGCATCAAGAGACATATTATGTTAGGGCATTAAGAGACATATTATATTAGGGCATCAAGAGACATATAAGGGCATCAAGAGACATATTATATTAGGGCATCAAGAGACATATTATATTAGGGCATCAAGAGACATATTATATTAGGGCATCAAGAGACATATAAGGGCATCAAGAGACATATTATATTAGGGCATCAAGAGACATATTATATTAGGGCATCAAGAGACATATTATATTAGGGCATCAAGAGACATATTATATTAGGGCATCAAGAGACATATTATATTAGGGCATCAAGAGACATATTATATTAGGGCATCAGGAGACATATTAGGGCATCAAGAGACATATTATATTAGTGCATCAAGAGACATATTATATTAGGGCATCAAGAGACATATTATATTAGGGCATCAAGAGGCATATTATATTAGGGCATCAAGAGACATATTAGGGCATCAAGAGACATATTATATTAGGGCATCAAGAGGCATATTATATTAGGGTATCAAGAGACATATTATATTAGGGCATCAAGAGACATATTATATTAGGGCATCAAGAGACATATTATATTAGGGCATCAAGAGACATATTAGGGCATCAAGAGACATATTATATTAGGGCATCAAGAGACATATTATATTAGGGCATCAAGAGACATATTATATTAGGGCATCAAGAGGCATGTTATATTAGGGCATCAAGAGACATATTATATTAGGGCATCAAGAGACATATTATATTAGGGCATCAAGAGACATATCTTCTTCTTCTGCGTTCATCCGGATGTTTTTTTCGGATGTGACTGCGTTGTGCCTGTTTACAACAGAGCTGCGTTCTTGCGCCGTTAGGCCGACACATCCGACTTCTGCGGGCATTTGTTGACCGGGTTAACCTTCCCGGAAGAGACGTATTATATTAGGGCATCAAGAGACATATTATATTAGGGCATCAAGAGACATATTATATTAGAGCATCAAGAGACATATTATATTAGGGCATCAAGAGACATATAAGGGCATCAAGAGACATATTATATTAGGGCATCAAGAGACATATTATATTAGGGCATCAAGAGACATATTATATTAGGGCATCAAGAGACATATAATGGCATCAAGAGACATATTATATTAGGGCATCAAGAGACATATTATATTAGGGCATCAAGAGACATATTATATTAGGGCATCAAGAGACATATTATATTAGGGCATCAAGAGACATATTATATTAGGGCATCAAGAGTCATATTATATTAGGGCATCAAGAGACATATTATATTAGGGCATCAAGAGACATATTAGGGCATCAAGAGACATATTATATTAGTGCATCAAGAGACATATTATATTAGGGCATCAAGAGACATATTATATTAGGGCATCAAGAGGCATATTATATTAGGGCATCAAGAGACATATTAGGGCATCAAGAGACATATTATATTAAAGCATCAAGAGGCATATTATATTAGGGTATCAAGAGACATATTATATTAGGGCATCAAGAGACATATTATATTAGGGCATCAAGAGACATATTATATTAGGGCATCAAGAGACATATTAGGGCATCAAGAGACATATTATATTAGGGCATCAAGAGACATATTATATTAGGGCATCAAGAGGCATGTTATATTAGGGCATCAAGAGACATATTATATTAGGGCATCAAGAGACATATTATATTAGGGCATCAAGAGACATATTATATTAGGGCATCAAGAGACATATTATATTAGGGCATCAAGAGACATATTATATTAGGGCATAAAGAGACATATTATATTGGGGCATCAAGAGACATATTATATTAGAGCATCAAGAGGCATATTAGGGCATCAAGAGACATATTATATTAGGGCATCAAGAGACATATTAGGGCATCAAGAGACATATATATTAGGGCATCAATAGACATATTAGGGCATCAAGAGACATATTATATTAGGGCATCAAGAGACATATTATATTAGGGCATCAAGAGACATATTAGGGCATCAAGAGACATATTATTTAGGGCATCAAGAGACATATTATATTAGGGTATCAAGAGACATATTATATTAGGGCATCAAGAGGCATGTTATATTAGGGCATCAAGAGACATATTATATTAGGGCATCAAGAGACATATTATATTAGGGCATCAAGAGGCATGTTATATTAGGGCATCAAGAGACATATTATATTAGGGCATCAAGAGACATATTATATTAGGGCATCAAGAGACATATTATATTAGGGCATCAAGAGACATATTATATTAGGGCATCAAGAGACATATTATATTAGGGCATCAAGAGACATATTATATTAGGGCATCAAGAGACATATTATATTAGGGCATCAAGAGACTTATATTAGGGCATAAAGAGAAATAGTATATTAGGTCATAAAGGGGCAGATACGGCGTCAATAGCATATTAGGACATCAGGAGAAAGGAGTCACCAGAGAAATGTTCCATTTCCTGAGTTCCTGGACTATGTGGTGTCAGGTCTCAGTCAAAGACAGTAGTCGGTACTATCTGCGTTTTGTCTGCGCCGATTGTTCGGCGGCGCTTACCAAACCCGACACCCCACATTGTGCCAACGGCTTCTGGCGGAGGAGCGCAATTGGGAAGGAGGAGGAGGGGGAGGAGGAGGAGGAAGAGAATCGAGAAAATGCAACCTAAAGGCTAAATGTCATGACAGAGCAGACCAGGCCCTAAGTCTTGTTCGGCAACTGGTCTAGGAGCGAAGATCCCACAAGCGGACAGTTAGAGCATTGCTATGCTGATCCGGCAGCTTCTGCGGCTTGTCTAGTTCCAGGTGTATCGGTGTTACCTTTCCTCTGGAGTAAACTAAGCAAGCGAAAGAGGGATCATGTTGCATGAGCAACACATGGTCTCTACAATTCAGCCCAGGCTTTGTGTTATTGAGAGGTTATTATGACTGTTGTTCTGAGGCACAATAACTATCGTCTGTCAAGACGGCCAGGTGACAACATTCAGCAGTATATGGTGCAAACGTTGTTATAATCGTTAGGGGGATACACTGCTAATGTCACGAGCGCGCCTGGACGAGGGTCTGACGCCTGCTCTCGTCGTCCGCTAAGAGAGGAACAGAGTCAGCACATATTCCTCCGTTCATTCAGGCCTACAAATGTGATGCCTTTAACACTTCACGAACCCGTAGAAGATTCTAGATGTGGGACTTGGGTGGGTTTTGGGTTATATGGTGCAAAATTGCAAATGGCGCAGCTGAAGCAGGTTCCATAAAAAGTGATTTCCAAAAGAAATATTTTTTTTCTGATATAAATAACTTGGAAGTATACATAAATGGACATTATTTTCTATCTTACTGTAAGTTTTGTTTCGTTTCGAAAGATTAAATTTTATTTTACTGTTTATTATTGTTTATGTTGAATTATATGTACCGGGGTTTGTAAAGTCTCACTACACTTTCTATGTAGACAAAAATTTGAAACATGAAGTACATGGTGTCATAAAAAAACACCTTGTATATTTATTGGATTGGAGAGATCGATTTGTTCCATGCCTAGCCTTCGTAGACTTAGAGGATCCTCGCCGGTGCTACGGAGTTCGTGCACCGAGCTGAGATTCTCCGGACTCAGGCTTGGGTTAGGAGTAGAACGAAGCACTTATGGGTTACACCGTGTGCCGTGATGTTGATCCGTCGACTAAACTAAACTAAATAGATGGATAGGATAAATTAGGAGGATGGACGATGGTAGAATACCAAAGGATATATTTTTTTTTTGATGAATTACAGATGGGTAAAAGATCTCGGGGTCGGCCTCTACTACGATACAAAGATGTCTGTAAGCGACACATGTGTGATACAGGCGTTGCTATTGCACCTTGGGAGCTGAACGTTTTTCATGGAGGGAAAAGATCAGGAACTGAATAAAGACGAAGCAGAACATGATTGACACCAAGCGTGTGAGACGGCAGATCGTGCGTGATGGTGGGAATGACCATGTGATCACATGCATCCATTGTGGACGAACATTTATCGCGCTAATTGGTCCGATCAGTCACATTCGCTATTGCCATGGATTGTAGTTACTAAGCCGTTTTTTGAAGCACAGTGTAGCAAAGTATCGTCTCTTTCTTCATTTCTGTAATTACCTGTAATACATTGGAGTTTCGTGCACTGTTCCTTAACTGATTCAGCTTAAACAGCTGGAGAAGACGCCTTAGCGACGTCGATACTGTTGTGACCACTGTCAAGCTAGTGTTCCATGCCTGGTGTCGTCGCCTGCTGAGTGAGGGAAAGACTGACCACCTATTCCTCCTTGCTCTTCAGCCTACAAAATGTGATGATGCTATCATATCGGAGACCCACAACGGGAGACTATTCGGGACAAGTTTTTCAAACAACTGGACAAGTATAATGTAAACAAAACACTTCCATCCAGCATGTGCCGTGCCGATAAGCGTTGGCAGTCATGTTCTGCCATCTCACTCGATCACCAGAGTCGTGGATCAGCTCCGTGTTCCTGTCTCGATCATGCCACGTGGCCAAGCCATCCAGATATTTACTTCTCGGTCTTCCCCTTGGTCTCTTCCCTTCGATCTTGCCAGTTGTCGTCACCAAGTTCTCCAATTCATTTCTTCTCATAACATGCCCACATAATTTAGACTGTCTACGTCTAATTTCTCTAATCAGTTTACGATCTTCATTTGTTTCTTGAAGGACTTGTTCATTGGTTTTTCTGTCTGTCCATGGTATTCTTTGTATTTTCCTCAGAAACCACATTTCCACAGCCATCAGACTTCAACCTCAGCAAAATGTCAACATTCGTGTTTGTTTATTTAGTTTTGTTTGTTTGTTTTTTCGTTCGCTAGCTTTGAACTCACGCGTAGTCCATACACGTGATACTACCTCTAATGCATTGGACTGATTTTTGCGTGTGGATTATCTTTCCCTATTACCAGTGTCCCTCGCCATCAGGCTGAATCCAGTACGACTTCCGAGGTACTTGTAATTTAGTCCCCAAGTCAAGGACGAGAAGTCAACATTTTATTACATGAAGTATTTGTAATTTTCATGCGCCGTGGCGTAGGGGTTACTAGGACACAGTTCGTAATCGCGTATACCGCGTTCGAAACACGGCTGCTGGAGATTTGGCAGCAGACCGCCTTGCGTTGGTTTTTACGAAATGGTATGGGTGCCGGTCGTTCAGAAATCAATGGCAAACTACTGAACGTAAACTTGCCAAGAGATCACAAACAGTAAAAATGCTAGGGTTGACTGTGACGTTATGTTAAGGATATGCAACTAAACAACTTGTAATTTACGTCTCCAGGTCAAGGACGAGAGGTCAACATTTCATTCAATGAAGTACTTGTAATTTACGACACCAAGTCAAGATGACAAGTCAACATTTTAGACCAGCTGACCGACTTATGTGTTGAACCCGCTACCTCGGCATCAGCACACCGGAAGGTTAAGAAAGAGCGCTCTTGCGCATAAGGCCAGGCTGACCGCAAAATATCAACATAGAGGAGTGCAGTGTCGGTCGTGTCTGCTAGTGTCGACTTCTGACCACACACACAAAAAAATTTCGTTGCATGTCCTTCACAGGACGTAGCAGTAAACCCCAGCATTTTCACTGTTCATGATTCCTGGGCGAATTGTACGTTCAGTAGTTTGTCATTGCTTTCTGAACGACCGGCACCTATACCTTTTTCGAAAAAAAAACCAACACCGCTGTGTTGCGAACCCGGGTATACTGGCTCACAAACCGCGTTCGCAAGCCCTTAGCCACTGAGACCGGTGACTTCTGACAAAGCGTTTAAACGAAAAAAAAAAAACAAGTTAAATGGGTCTTTCGGTATGGCACTTGATAATGATGACGATTATACGTAATACACAGATATATCAACTGCTGGGGGGGGGGGGGGGGGGGAGATCTTTGAGACCAATGACAGTATGAGAAATAAATTTACAGGTATGGATTTTCACTCATAAAAGTACCGGGAAGGAATAGCTATCAATGGAAGCACTTGTGTGTGTGCATATCCTATTTACAAGACATCGCTGTCAACATCAGCATTTTATTGCTGTTGATGATGTCTTGGCAAGATTACGTTCTTCTTCTGCGTTCATTCGGATTTTTTTTTTCCGGATGTGACTGCGTTGTGCCTGTTTACAGCAGAGCTGCGTTCTTGCGCCGTTAGGCCGACACATCCGACTTCTGCGGGCATTTGTTGACCGGGTTAACCTTCCCGGGAGATTACGTTCAATAGTTTGCCATTGCTTTCCGAACGACCGGCTCCTATAGCAACACGTTAAAACCCAGCGCAACGCGGTCTGCTGCCAAATCGGTTGCAGCTGTGTTTCGAACACAGTTAAGTGGGCTTACGAATCGCGTCAGTAAGCCTTTAGCCACGGAGGACCGGCAATGGACACACTAGACAAACTAATCATTGAAAACTTTAACGTGGCCATAGAGGAATTGGAACCTGGCGTTTACAAACGACAACAGCGCCTCTCTGAAGGTGCATGTATATTTACATGGACAGACAACTAGACACACCCCCCCCCCCCCCCCCACCCTTCCATGGAACAGGTGCCTCAATCAGCCAGGGATGTTATTATGCCCAGCCACTTCTCTCTAGGTCTTGGAGAGATAACGCTGAACAGTTTATGGTTATAACTCTCCATAACACAAATCCTGGGCTGAATTTAGAGACCATGTGTTGCCCATGCAGCATGATCCCTCTCTCAGCCTGTCTAGTTTACTCCAGAGGAGATGTAACACCAATGCACCTGGAACTAGACAAGCTGCACAAGCTGCCGGATCAGCAAAACAATGCTGTAACTGTCTGCCGGTCAGAGCTTCGATCCTAGACCAGTTGCCGACCAAGGCTTAGGACCTGGTCTGCCATGTCATGATATTCAGTCTTTAGATTGCATATTCTCTCACTAGGGTAAAGCTTGTACCCTCCCAATTGTGTGCCTCCGCCCGAAGCTGTTGGCATAATGTGGGATATCGGGTTTGGTGAGCGCCGCCCAACATTCAGCGCTAACAGAAAGTAGGTAGTACCATCTACTGTCATATGGTGGGTCAGTCATATCTGACTAAGACCTGGCTTAAACATCGTAAAAATACAGAAAGTTAAAAGAAAGGACCAGAAATAAACAATACGAAAGCGCAAGTTATGGTCGCGTAAAATATAGTGACAGCAAATGGGATGAGACTGAAACACGTAGACAGATTCGGTTATCTAGGCTCGGTGATAACAACAGATGGATAAAATAAAACAGAGATAGCGTGCCTCATAACTAAGCAAAGGCAACATTCCACCAGATAAAGAACATTTTGTATACATTATCCTTGTCTATAGAAGTTAGAAAGGATGGAAAGAGTGGTCAGATTCACATGAACAGCTAAGAAGACAAACATACAAGTATTGCGAGAGGCCAGTTCACAATGATATATATGGCAAACTACCTTTTGCAAAACTTGCCAAGAAACCCAAACAACCATAAAAGAAAACATAGTAAGAAAGTAATCTAGTGGTGAGACCCCCAGACCAGGCAGATCAAGTAACACTCGGGAAGAGTGTGACGCAGGTACCAATACTAGTAATCGTGATGACGGAGATAATCCTGACGGTGATACCAAGGAAATCCCATGTGTCAGACTAAGTAGCATAGTGAGACTAGAAACGTGGAATGTGAGAAGTATGTATGAGGGCAAGCTTAAGGAGGTATGTGATGAGATTGAGGGGTTAAATGTTCAAACGAATTAATGAACGCCGCTGGAGGGGCAAGGGTCATTTTAAAAATGAAAATGGAAGTCTGTTCATATATTCTGCTAGAGACGGCGGAGGCCAGAGCGGAGTGGCATTTTGTACAGATAAAACAACAGCAAAAGCTTTAATTGGATATAACCCTGCTAATGACAGAATCCTTACTGTCAGACTTAGAGGCCCCCTCTGCCGTGCGTCCACCTTGACGAGGTAGAGGGGCTTGAGCGTTCCAATGACCCCAAGAGCTATGCCGACGGTAGCACAGCTACTGGTAGGGTCACCCATGTCGGACAGGTCAAGGGAGAGGGACCAGACGAAGTGACGCACAAACCTGCTGCCTTGTAGGTAGACTGGGGACAGTCAAAGGCTAGGGAAAGCATCCCGAACAAATGCTTGTCGAAATCGGATGTACTGAGCCACAGGCTTGACAAAGAAGTGCAACGTAACTTTATCATTTCATGATGCCACAGATGAAAATTAATCGTTATGGTGCTAATCCCGTGAAGTCCCATCAGGCGGTGATAGTGCCGGGCCCCCTGCCTCGAGGGGGTCCACCCATGACTACTGGTGGTCACCTTCCCCTGTGCTGTGGAGTCAAGGCACAGAGGAGTAGGTTAAGAGCTATTGACCAAACACCCCGGACACTCAACATACTACAATGGAATGCAGAAGGAGTTTATAACAAGAAAGCCTCCCCTAACACAGCGTCTTCATAAAGATAGAATAGATGTGGCATGCATTCAAGAGACACACCTCAACGCCAATCGCACATTTTCAGTCGAGGGATATCAGGCCACACGTTTCGACCGCGAAGGACACAAAGGAGGAGTTCTAATACTTTCACGAAATACAATACCTTGCAGCGAAGTATCTGTGATCTCTGACAACCAAACGGAAATTATAGGTGTTGATATAATGATAAAGGACGTGAAAATAAGAATTTACAATCTATATAGCCCAGCAGATAAGGATCTTACACTCTCAAACATGGAAATAACTGACACAAATTGCATTGTTGTCGGAGACTTTAATAGCCGTTCAGAAAGATGGGGATACCCAGATACTGACAAAAGAGGAGATGAAGTGGAGGACTGGGAAATAGACTCAAATCTCCATCTACTTAACAAAGCGGATGACACACCGAGCTTCTACTCCAGAAGATGGATTACCACTTCTACTCCAGACTTAGCTTTCTGCACAGGAGACATCCTCCACAAAATCGATCGCCATGTGCTGGACCAATTAGCAGGTAGTGACCACAGACCAATCAAGCTTGTAATAAATATGGAGTATGTTCCACAGGAGCAAAAGCCTTTGCCCCGTTGGAATTACAAACGAGCAGATTGGGACAGATTTGCCATACTAACAGACAAATATTGTGAAAACGTAAATACACGATATGGCAACATGAAGCAAATGGTGGAAAGTCTAAACAGAGCAATAACACAGGCGGCCACTGAGTCTATTCCAAGAGGAGCAAGGAAAAATTACAAACCATACTGGACTGAAGAACTACAATTTTTGGAGGACAAAGTTGAAGATGCTAGGAAGACCGCAGAGAGAGAACAAACAACTGAAGCGAACATCTCTCTCAAAGCCATCTCAGCAAAATATAAAAGAACAGTAAATCAAACAACAAGAGATTGTTGGAGGAAAAAAACAGAAAACCTGAATTTTGACAGGGATGGAAACAAACTATGGAAACTAGTGAAAGCCATGAACAATGAAGGACCTAGAAACAAACAAATAACAATTAAACAAGGAAATGCCTTTCTTACAGGAAAAAAGGCTGCAAATGCACTAATGGAACACTATGCCAGTGCAAACCACATTGATATTACAGCCGAACATAAGAAAGCAATCAAAGATAAACAGATACATCATACATATACAGAGACAGCAGCAGAATATATGATGGCAAATCTAACAATGGAAGAAATGGAACAGGCAATGAATACCCAAAAAAAGAAGACATCACCAGGAAAGGATGGAATCACAAATGAAATGCTAATAGGACTAGGCACTAAGGCAAAAAAGAAACTACTAGCAGTCCTAAATTACAGCTGGAAGAGGGGAATAGTCCCACAGGCATGGAAGGAAGCTATACTAATACCAGTCCCAAAGAAAGGAAAAGACCTGGAAGAACCAAATGGCTATCGACCTATCAGTCTTCTTAGCTGTGTAGGAAAATTAATGGAACGCATTATCAATGGCAGGCTAACATGGCATCTGGAAGAAAACCAACTCTTAACACCTCACCAAGCAGGATTCAGAAAGTACAGATCTACTGAAGATCAAATAACCTATATAGCTCAGGAAATAGAGGATGCCTTCCAAGAGAAAAAGCACACACTAGCAGTCTGGATAGATTTAGAAAAAGCATTTGATAAAGTATGGAAGGAAGGACTGAAAGTAAAACTGCAAAGATTCCATGTTTGCGGGAAAATGTACAAATGGATCAGCCACTACCTTGAGAACAGAACTGCCAGGACAAAAGTACAAGGACAAACCAGCAAAATGATGCTGTTGGAGCAAGGTGTCCCCCAAGGAGGAGTTCTTTCACCAACATTATTCCTAGCATATATAAACGACATCACGGAAAATTTTCCAGCCAGAGTACACACATCATCCTTTGCAGACGACCTAGCCATATGGACATCTGAATAATATATTAGTACAGCTAACAGCAGAATACAGCAAGCCCTATTAGCGCTAGAGGACTGGTCAAAATCATGTCTAGTGAAGATAAGTGAGGAGAAAACAACATGCACAGTGTTCTCCCTCTCAACTAAAACTCAGCAACCTAAGCTGGTATTGAATGGAAAAATATTGCGCCATGAAGAAAATCCAAACTATCTAGGAGTCACCTTTGATCGTCGCCTGACATGGAAGACACAGGTTGAGAAAAATCGAACAAGAGCAAGGCAAAGAATGGCAATCATGAAAAAGCCTTGCTGGTACAACATGGGGAGCAGATGAGAAAGTTCTCAAGAAGTTATATACTGGACGGGTGAGGCCAGTACTGGAATATGGCATTGCAGCTTGGGCAACAGCAGCTAAGTCAAACTTTAACAAAATAAGTAGAGTTCAAAATCAAGGAATGCGAATCATAACTGGAAGCCTGAAGACAACGCCTATTATTGAATTAGAAAAGATCACTTGTTTACAACCAATGCAGGATAGAAGAGATAGCAGAGCCCAGCAACAAGCAGAAAAATTTAGAAGATTGACAGACCACCCTATGTACAACAGATTTAATGGTTTTGGAAAGGGAAGACTGAAGCGTAGCAACTTTGTAGAAACTGCAAAACGAAGGATTAGGTCAGATCCTATTCTTAACATATCAACAGTCAAGCCCATACACAATGCACACAAGTTCCCAGCTTGGAGACAGCAGCAACTGCCTGAGATGATAGAAAACATTCCTGGTATTGAGAAAAAGAACACTCAGCATGAAACCGAAAGAAGAGAAATAACCCTAAACTACATAAAAGAACATTACCCAAGCAGGAATTGGACCCATGCATATACAGATGGATCAGCCAAAAATTCAATAGAGAATGGAGGAGGAGGAATTCTCCTAAATTTAAAAAATGGAGCGAAAAAAACACATTCAATGGCAACTGGAAAATTTTCAAGTAACTTCAAAGCGGAGGTAGAGGCTCTGAAAACTGCAGCAGAAATGCTCCTGATGGAGGAAAATAAAGAGAAGCAAATAGCTATCTTCACAGATGCAAAGTCAGCTGTCTCAATACTTAAGAGCAATAACAGCACAGAACTAACTGACCTAAGAGCAGCACTCCATGGTCTATGCCAGAAATCCAAAAGAGTTGTAATACAGTGGATCCCATCACATTGCAGTATACCTGGAAACGAAGAGGCTGACAGACTGGCAAAAGAGGGCGGACGACTACCACAGCCTGACATAGAAATAACCTATAATGAGGCAAAGAGGTTGATAAAAAGCACTTATAGAACCAAATGGGAATCAGAGCATCCAGGCCATCAGAAGGATGATGCATATTACAAACTCGACCGAAGAGAACAAGTAGCAATCTTCAGACTCCGCACAGAACATAACAGGCTGAAATACCACTTGTTCAATAAACTAAAGATAGGAGATACCGATGAATGTAATTGTAGAACTGGAAAAATGACAGCAAAACATTTGCTGCAGGAATGCCCAACGTATGCAGAACAGAGAAAGATATTTTGGCCCACACCTGCTTCATTTGAGGACAAGCTCTATGGAGATATCAACAAGCTAAAGTTGACCGCAGATTACTTTAACTATATACAGGTTGACATTTAAAGGTGCATGAAGATCCAGAGGCATGAAATGGAATATTACTTGGATAGCAAATCCATTACGTGGAAAGTCCAAATCAAAAGCCCATTGTGTGGGCTTCATAAAAGGTGGAAAAGTGTCCTAGTGGCATGAAATGGAATATTGCTTGGATAGCAAATCCATTACGTGGAAAGTCCTAATCAAAAGCCCACTGTGTGGACTTCATAAAAGGTGGGAAAGTGTCCTAGTGGCACGAAATGGAATATTGCTTGGATAGCAAATCCATTACATGGAAAGTCCGAATCGAAAGCTCACTGTGTGGATGTCATCTGCAGACTGCATACTTCTGGTTTCCGGAAGAACAGCCTATGGTGAACGGAAGGCCCAATATACGGAAGTGAGGCTAAGCAGCCATGTGCAGGACGTGACGATTCCTTGGGTGAGCCCAGTACCAGAGCGCTATGTATCGGCTCTGCAAGTATGGAAGCCTCCTTGGATGGCGGGGAATGCCCATGGTCTGCCCCTGCCTTCCCTTGAGGGCTGACCAGGATCTTTGGCTGTTCTATATGGACCAGCTGGGATGGGGGAAAACACCACAACAGTGAGAGTCAAACGTCCTAAGAAACCCCCGGGAAGGTTAACCCGGTCAACAAATGCCCGCAGAAGTCGGATGTGTCGGCCTAACGGCGCAAGAACGCAGCTCTGCTGTAAACAGGCACAACGCAATCACATCCGAAAAAAAACTCCGGATGAACGAAGAAGAAGAAGAAGAAGACTTAGAGGCCATCCAAAAAACATAACTCTCATACAGAGATATGCACGTACATCAACGGCAGAGGAGGATGAAATTTCAGATTTTTACAGCACACTACAAGCCACTTTAGATAAGAATGGCCATAATGATATTACAATAACAATGAGAGATTTTAATGCAAAAGTAGGTACAAGAAGAGCTGAAAATGAGAGGCACATTTTATGAAAATTTGGCTTAGGAAACAGAAATGATGCACTTGACAAATTAATTGAATTTTGTATAGAAAATGAGTTAACGATAGCCAACACACTTTTGAAACGACACCCAAGATGATTCTACACATGGAAGTCCCAGGACAGTACTACCAAAAGCCAGACAGATTATTTTAATATTGGTTTGTCCATAAAGAATGATGATGACCATTCAATTCATCCAGTAGGGTTGAAAGTATGGAGCCGTGAGTTGTAAGATGGCTGGTAAGCCTATTTTGGCTCGAAATGTTCTTTGACAATGTGGGCAAAGAATGCTTGGCGTTCCAGGAGGAGGATCTCCTGTAGTGGTTTTTCTGTCCAGCCTTTTTTCCACAGCTCTTGCAGTTCTGATTGCTTCACAAGTGACTGCACCCTTGCGTAATGCTGTACGCCACGAATTTCGGTCTTTGTCAGCAGTCTTCCAAGTGTCGTGATGAATAAATATTGTAATACAAAGAAAATTGAGATAAATCATAACATTGGCAAAAACAGTACGAGATGTAGACTGTGATACAGATCATCAGTTATTAGAAGCAGATGTGAAAGTAAAACTCACGAAGCTTACCCGAGGACTAAGGCCACTTCGGTTTGATCTCACAAAAATACCAGATGCATTCAACGTAAAAATTAAGAATCATTTTGGGGTCTTGATGTCTATACATGAGGAAATTACACCTGATGAATTGGCAGTACATTCTAGTAACATCTTGATAACAGCTGCGAAAGATTTAATCCTGACCAAGAATAAGCAACATAAGCCATGGATTACACCCGATGCGTTAGAATTAATAAAATAACGAAGCGAACTGAAGCAGAAAGGAGGAGACACTGATAACAGCAGGTTGAAGTATACACCTTTAACACGAGAATTAAGAAATAACACAATAAAGGCCCCAAACCAATATATACAAGATTGTTTACCCAGAATATGGCAATATCATAAGAAAGGAAGAGATTACGAAATGTTCAAAGAAATTGACAAGAAATGTTTAACCTCTGTTGAATGTTATCTATGTCAAGTGGAATATACCCTAACAGAATTTAGAAAAATTCTAGAAAGATGGCAGGAATACCACAGTGGAATGTAAGATGTGAATGGCTGTCAGTATATGAATGAGAGACATGAACCAATGACATCAGAGATAGAACCTGAACCTTAATTAGATGAAATTGTATGGGCTATAAAGAACCCGAAGAATGGTAAATCACCTGGATGAGATGAGCTACCAGCGGAACTAATTAAAGCGGGAGGAGAAGAAAGCATACACATCTATCACGTATTATGTAAAAAGATATGGAAATGTGGTATATGGCCAAAAGATTGGAAGAGAACTATCTTCATTCCAATATCAAAAAGAGCAACATGAAAATATAGAACTGTTGCCCTGATCAGTCATGCAAGTAAAATTCTACTAAAAATCATAATGGGAAGACTTTGTAAAAAATTGAAGGAGAGATTAACGAGGTTCAAGCCGGATTTAGACAAGGAAGAGGAACAAGAGATCACATACTCAACATGCGTTTAATAATAGAGAAGTGCAGAGAATTTAATGTAAACCTATACTCATGTCTTGTGGATCATTCAAAGGCATTTGACTGTGTACAGCATCAGAAACTTTGGGAAATCATGAGGAATATGGGCTTTCCATCACATGTAATATGACTATTAAATATGCTCTATCTAGACCAACAAGCAGCTGTTAGAATAGATGGCGAGCCATCAGATTGGGTTGACATCAAGCAAGGAGTCCGTCACGGCTGCGTGCTGTTCCCCTGTTTGTTTAAACTTGTACTCCGAAAATATAATGAGAAATGTCAGAGATGATATAAACGAGGAGCAATATGATGCCCTAAATATCAGGCTTTGCCATGGGAATTTTATTCCTATGGGATTCCCATGGGAAGGGCATAAATTAGCATGGAATGGGATGGGACAGAAAAATATGTCCCATGGACAAGCCTGCTAAATATCGGTGGTCTTGAAATAGCAGAGATTCGATATGCTGATGATACAGCATTACTATCCACATCACAGAATGGTATTGAAAAACTAATAATCTCAACCCAAAAGTATAGTGAAAATCACAACTTATATCTTAACATAGCAAAACAAAGATAATACATGCAGATAAAAAACTAATATGGAGAAAGAAATATATGTTAATGAGGAAACATTGGAAGGGGTGGAACATTTCGAATATCTCGTGTCATTAATTACCAACAATGGTGACATAATGAAAACAAAATTAAAAGACCAATATATATTACTCTTCAAAAACTAAAACAACTGAATAAATTGTAGAGTGGAACAGATAGAACTACAACAACAAAAAAAAAAAAAAAAGAAGATGTTTAGAGCATGCATCTTCCCCTTTGCAACACACACCTGTGAGACTTGGACACTTCACTAAACAAGCTGAACAGCGCATAAATGCCTTTGAATATAAATGTTATAGATGGGTTCTAAGAATATCTTGGATACAGAAAAGAACAAATGCATCCATACGACGAGAGCTGAATACTGAAAAGGGTTGGTTACTAAAGACGATAAAACAAAGAAAATTGAAATATTTTGGTCATTTGAAACGTCATGAAAGTTTGGAGAGAACAATAATTGAGGGGTATATGCCCAGGACGAGAGGAGGAGGAAGGCCAAATGGAAGATGGGTGTAGGATGTGCAGGTGATCTCTCTCTCTCTCTCTCTCTCTCTCTCTCTCTCTCTCTCTCTATATATATATATATATATATATATATATATATATATATATATATATATATATATATATATATATATATATATAGGCAGTAAACGAGACAGAAGGCTGTGGACATACATGATCACCAACACCGCATGGCACGGACTATAAACAATATAAAATATACAACGTAGTGCAGCTTTACATAACATAGTAAAATATGGTAGAACTGCGGTAAAACTGTGCAAATGTAAACAATATAAAACGGACTATAAGAAGATTGGCAGTACACGAGACAGAAGGCTATGGACAGGCATGATCACCAATACCACACGGCACGGACTATAAGAACATAGACAGTAAACTAGACAGAAGGTTGTGGACAGGCATGATCACCAACGCCACACATGGGCTGGCTATAAGATTATATTATGGTGTAAAATCAAATGGGACGTGCACTTTCACCAGCAGGCTAGCAGTTTCATTGTTGTTATGATAAGGCGCAAGTTCTGAAAGTTGATAGTCGTTGTCATCTGCTCCGTTTCTCAAACGGATTCATAGTTTAATATTTGATGATTCGCACTCTTGGAAAGGAAAGCAACAATAATAGCACACAGGTGATAGTGAATTCGCTAGACGATTGTATATTTCATCTATCACCGGCAGATCAGAACGTGGATTCAAGTTAGAAGAAATAATTGAAATCATTCCAATTTCTGTGCAAGTAAGTAGTAAAGTCTAAAGTAAGTAAAGTAGTACTACTACTAGTATCGCTTCGGAACAGTGAACAATTTGAGTTAGTTCGTTCATTATTCAAACTGTTTATTCGTTGGAAACAAATCGGTGCGATTAACAGCCGACAAAACAGCCCGTTACTTATGAGATATTATTTATATTTTATGTATATTATTTATATAGTTTTGGTTTGTTAAACCGATATAAACGCAAATCTGCCCTGATAACGATACAGCCACAGCTGCCCTGGTCCCATATTTGAAAGAAGTGGTGTACCGACTGTACCAATCAAATAATTTGAACGAAATTGTCACTGACTGTTGTTGAGACAATCATTTCATACTTACTTATACACGTCACATGTTAGTCCGAGTCGGCATCTTTGACCTGTTGGACAACTGAGCTGATTGGATCTACATCTTACAAGCTATAGGCTATAGTATTTCTGAGCTGGACTAAGGACTACTAACCAAATGTCAAACAGTTAAACAGCTACCACTACATTGTAAGAAGTAAGTTAGTAAGTTCCTAAATAATAATATTAATAATAATTATTAATAACTTAACTTACTTTAACTGTTGTTGTGTATTCTGAATACTTGTTTATTGTTTGAAGCAGGATACAAAAGAAACATTAGAATAATATCCCATAATATTATATTTGATATATTGTTCTATTGGCTTGGTAAGTGTACAGGTAAACACACATTTACTAGTACTTTTCTTAATTTTACTTTAACGTTAACTTAACTTTTATTTTTTACTCTAATAAGTGATATTACTTGTGATCATCTTCTAGCAAAACTTACCTTGCACTTCTCATGTTTTAGTTCATTCAAAGATAAAGATAGATAGGTAGTCCCATAACAGAAACTGCTACTGGAGTATTGGCCAGATGTGAAGCACTACTACTACTGGTCACCTGGCCGTCTTGACAGATATTGTTACATTGTGCTTCAAAAAAGGCGTAACTACAGCCCTTGCCAGGTCCCAGGGATGGAATTATAAGTTATACCTCTCCATAGCACAAAGCCTGGGCTGAATTGTAGAACCATGTGTTGCCAATGCAGCATAATACCTCTCTCTGCCTGCCTAGTGTACTCCAGAGGAAAGATAACCAAATACATCTGGAACAAGTCAGGCTCCATGACCACTAGCAGCATGACGATGGAAGTGAAGGCAGTAACACAGGTTTTCATATGGCTAGAATCACAGCATTATAGTAATTATACCAACATGTGTGTACTAAGTGATTCAATGAGCATGATTCGGAAGGTCGATGCAGGATCAGTGCTTAGACAGTGGACTGATTCGCTACGGAAGTCTGTTGTCCGTAAGGTCACCTTCATCTTCATCCCGGGACATGCGGGAGTCAAGGGAAATGAACTAGCTGAAAACTGGCTGGCTCTGAATCCTCTGCAGATGGCCAGCCCATGGATCACGCCAATGTTATTAACATCCTTAAAGAGATGTCGAGAACAGAAGACTTTGACATCAGTGAATCCACATCGCTGTCCAGGAAGAAAGACTTGGGAGTAAGAATTGGCACGGCCAGACATGAGAGGTGCATTGGGAAAACTAGGGGCCTCGTCAACCAACACAGAACTGGCACTATTAGCCGCGGGATGCTGATGCATATGCTGGGGGGAGGATCTGAGCACCTATGGACCTGTCCGGAGTGCAATGACGATACCCCAACTGATAACTGATAAGTCAAGCTGCCAGATCTGCACAGCAATGCTCTGTCCACCTGTCGGAGCTTCCATCGTAGGCCAGTTGCTGACCAAGGCTTAGGGCCTAGTCTGCCCTGCCATAACATTTAGTCTTTAGGTTGCGTTTTCTCGCACCAGGATAAGGCTTGTACCCTCCCAAGTGAACTCCTCCTCTCGAAGCCGTTGGCAGAATGTGGGGTGAGTGCCACCCAACATTCTGCGCTAACAGAAAGCAGGCAGCAGTAGTACCATCTACTGTCATATGGTAGGTCAGTCATTTCTGACTAGACCTGACTCACAATTGTAATAAAAAAGAATCCTGTACACTAAATAAACAAGCAAACCAAATTTGTGAAGTGCTAAGCCGTCACAGATTTTAGCCATAAAATATGAGATCAGTGCCCAGTTTCCTGCCTCCTCACCATTTCTTCTTAGACAATTTTCTGGTAGCCATTGTTATGAGGTTGGGTCAATGCCAGAGCCAGACTTGAGGCTGAGTCGATGCCAGAGCCAGACTTGTAGCAAACAAACAAGCGTCTGTTGGGGATTAAACTCAAACCACTGTCTGTGCAGGCAGGTGCACACCACTGTCCCACTGTGGCTGATATACATAACAAGTTGCATGCCTTTTACAGGATGTCACAATCAACCACAGCATTTTTGGGTTATTTACTTGGCAAGTTTACCTTCAGTAGTTTGCCATTGATTTCTGAACGACTGCCACTCATACTCATATTATTGTTAGAAATAAACACACAGGCAGTCTGCTTCCAAATCGCCTGCAACTGATTTTGAATGTGGTTTGTGAGCTGTGGTAAAGGAATTACAAGGAAAATAAATTCGCAATACTGCATACCACATTCGAAACACAGCTACGGAGCTTGTACCATGTACCTAAGATACCAATACTTTTTTAAATTTAAACTAATGATTTTAGTTTTTTCCCCCCCACATATCCTTTACAGGACATTGCAGTCAACACCAGCATTTTTCAGCTGCTGTTGATATCTTGACAAGTTTTTACGTTCAGTAATTTTAGTAGTCCTCACATATTGCCTGATGCTGGTATAGTTCTCTTGTATTGCCTGATCTTGGTAAAGTCCTTACAAATTGCCTGACTTGGTAAAGTCCTTAAAAATTGCCTGATTTTGGTATAGTTCTCTCATATTGCCTGATCTTGGTATAGTACTCACATATTGCCTGATCCTGATATAGTCCTGACATATTGCCTGATCTTGGTATAATCCTGACATATTGTGTGATCTTGGTATAGTACTGTCATATTGTGTGATCTTGGTATAGTACTGACATATTGTGTGATCTTGGTATAGTACTGACATATTGCCTGATCTCGGTATAGTACTGACATATTGCCTGATCTTGGTATAGTACTGACATATTGCTGATCTTGGTATATCCTGTACTTGGTATAGTACTGACATATTGCCTGATCTTGGTATAGTACTGACATATTGCCTGATCTGGTAAGTACTGACATATTGCCTGATCTTGGTATAGTACTGACATATTGCCTGATCTTGGTATAGTACTGACATATTGCCTGATCTTGGTATAGTACTGACATATTGCCTGATCTTGGTATAGTACTGACATATTGCCTGATCTTGGTATAGTACTGACATATTGCCTGATCTTGGTATAGTACTGACATATTGCCTGATCTTGGTATAGTACTGACATATTGCCTGATCTTGGTATAGTACTGACATATTGCCTGATCTGGTATAGTACTGACATATTGCCTGATCTTGGTATAGTACTGACATATTGCCTGATCTTGGTATAGTACTGACATATTGCCTGATCTTGGTATAGTACTGACATATTGCCTGATCTTGGTATAGTACTGACATATTGCCTGATCCTGGTATAGTACTGACATATTGCCTGATCTTGGTATAGTACTGACATATTGCCTGATCTTGGTATAGTACTGACATATTGCCTGATCTTGGTATAGTACTGACATATTGCCTGACTCTTGGTATAGTACTGACCATAGTTGCCTGATCTTGGTATAGTACTGACATATTGCCTGATCTTGGTATAATACTGACATATTGCCTGATCTTGGTATAGTACTGACCTATTGCCTGATCTTGGTATAGTCCTCACATATTACCTGATCTTGGTATAGTACTGACATATTGCCTGATCTTGGTATAGTACTGACATATTGCCTGATCTTGGTATAGTTCTCTCATATTGCCACATCTTGGTATAGTACTGACATATTGCCTGATCTTTGTATAGTACTGACATATTGCCTGATCTTGGTATAGTTCTCTCATATTGCCTGATCTTGGTATAGTACTGACATATTGCCTGATCTTGGTATAGTACTGACATATTGCCTGATCTTGGTATAATACTGACATATTGCCTGATCTTGGTATAGTACTGACCTATTGCCTGATCTTGGTATAGTCCTCACATATTGCCTGATCTTGGTATAGTACTGACATATTGCCTGATCTTGGTATAGTCCTCACATATTGCCTGACGATATTCAATAATACTACAGCAAATGAACTTAGTGTGTTGCATCTATTACACATCAGCTATTAACTTTCCTTGTGTTTACAGTTAGCCAAGAAAATGACATCAGTAAGTGGAGAATGGAAGAACCCTAGTGACATCATGAAGAAACATCTGCTTCAAAGACATTCATCATTCAGCCTCACAAAGACAAAGAAGACTTCTGGTGTTGCTTTCAACAGGCGGCACTCATTCTCTCTCCAATCCTCCAACAATCAGAACAGTCTAGCATCACAAAGCAGCCAATCCCCATCTTGTTCTTCTGGTACAGCTTCGCAGAAACGCAAGAACCCTTTTGGGTGTGAAGCACCAAACCTCAGCAAACGCCGGTCTGTCCTGGATCAGATTGTCACACCTGAACATTCCTCTTCTGCTGCTACAGATAATTTGCTTGGTGCCACAGCTGTGTTTGATCCATCTATTCCGGGCACTTGTCTTGACAAGGACACAGACTCTTCCGACAAGGACATAGACACGTCTGCTCAGGCTAAACAAAATAAACTTATTCGTGCTCTCACTTTGCAGGAGCAAAAGGTAGGTCTTTGAGATATATCATTATTATTGAGATCTTTCTTCTCCTCCTATTTCTTTTTCTTCTCTTCCTCCTATTTCTTTTCTTCTCCTCCTCCTACTTCTTTTTCTTCTCCTGCTCTTCTTCTTTTGCTGTTTCTCCTTCTCCTCCTCTTCTTTTCCTTATGCTTCTTCCTCTACTTCTCTTTGTCTCCTCCTCCTCCTCCTCCTCCTCCTCCTCCTCCTCCTCCTCCTCCTCCTCCTCTTCTTATGCTTCTCCTTCTACTCTTCTTTTTATGCTTCTTCTTCTCCCTCTCATCCTCTGCTTCTTCTTATGCTTCTTATTCTTCTTTTCCTCCTCTTCTTCTTCTTATGCTTCTCCTCCTCCTCCTCCTCCTCCTCCTCCTCCTCCTCCTCCTTCTGCTGCTGCTTCTCCTCCTGTTCTTCATCTTCTTATACTTCTTCTCCTCCTCCTCTTATGTTTGCAGGTAAGGTTTTTCATGGGATAAGGTAGACAGCTTCAAACCCCAACCTTCCATAGTTTCCCAGAGGACAATCTCAGTAGGCTGCAGTGTTACCAATCTGACCTCTTTTCCATTTTACTCTACCAAGTTACTTTACCATTTACAGTACTGTAAGATGCCTGTGTTTTACATCTACTAAATGTATGTAGATGCGCCGGTGTCTGGGTGTCTTATCTACATGTCATGTGTATATTGTTATTTGTATTTGTATAAGTCCTCTCCTCATTCATTATGCGCATATCGTTGCATGTGTGGCTGCATGAGTGTATCTTTGTTCCATTCTGTAAGTTTGTGTGTGTTGGTGGGATGGGTGTGTGTGCATATATGATTGCGTGTGTGTGCATATATGATTGCATATGTGTCTTGTAACATGTTACCACATATTGTGTGTGTATATGCTCAAAGCTCATATTATGTTTACTGCAACATGAATTTAATATGTATAAAATGCAACATCGCACAATGTCTCTGGAAAAGCCTCCTTTCCTCTTGGTTATTCTGTCGCACAAAATCAGAAGTAAGATAAACTAACAGCACCAGATGGGAGGTCACAATAACTAGGTCTGGAAATTCATAGAGGAAAGACACAGATAATGAGAATAAATGAGGCAAATGATAGCCTGATCTCCCTCGGGGAAACTTCACTTCAAGAGACAGAATCATAGACCTGCATAGGTAACAATGTAGACAAGAAGGTGGAATAAATCAAGATATAAGAATACGGAAGGCTGGAGGAGCTTATACAACACTAGAAACTTTGTGGAAGTCAAATTATAACATTAAATTAGAAATTCTGCATGAATCAGAAACATGGAAAACAACAAAAATGATTACAAATAATTAACTAATTGTGTGCCTTCGCAATATAGAAGGAATAAAATGTGGAGTAAAATCACCAATGAGGAGTTCATAGAGAGATCTAGACAAATATCAATGTGGAGCTCATGGAGAGAACTAGACAAATATCAATGTGGAGCTCACGGAGAGAACTAGACAAATATCAATGCGGAGCTCATGAAGAGAACTAGACAAATATCAATGCGGAGCTCATGGAGAAAACTAGACAAATATCAATGTGGAGCTCATGGAGAGAACTAGACAAATATCAATGCAGAGCTCATGGAGAGAACTAGACAAATACCAGAGAACCAAGAGGTAGAGGCTGGATGTGGATAGGCCATACAATGAGAAAACCTGAGAAAGATATAACTAGAAAAGCTTTAGTCAGGAGCCCATAGGGCAAAAGAAATAGAGGAAGCCTAAAAAAAAAAATCACGGAGAAGAGAAGTAGAAACGGAAATGAACTGTATGGGAAAACATGGACAGAGCTATGTGGGATAGCTAAAGATAGGGGGGGCATGGAGTGAGTTGGTTGAGGGCTATGCCCCAATGGAGGATAGAAGACAAAAGAAGAAGGAAGAGAAGAAAATGCCTCTTGTTGCTGTGTGAAAGATCAGTGGTTGGAAGCGCTGGATGAAAGATGGACCAGCATGCCCAATTTCTAACCCTTTGAAAATACATTTGGTTTATTGGTTCTCTGACAACAATCTTGATACATTGCAGTGGTACTAGTCTTTACCTATAGGTTTTGGTAACACACGAACAAATTAAGAAACTTGTGCATGTCAAAAGTACGGCGGCCATCTTTAAACTGTCCTTAATCATCTGCGATGTCACATCCTTAATATTCTTGTCATGCTTAACAATATTGACAGGTTATAAGACAATGGCATGGTTGTTTTAATTTCTGTCACACTTTTAAGGTTTTCATTTGACGCCCCCTTGTATTTGCCTTTCATACTTGTAATTCATAATACATGCATAGTGGGTATAGAGGTTTGTGTTCTTGCCTTCCAACACAGTAGATATTTATTTGTTTTAAAGTTTTGCTCATGTAGATTAATTTCTGTCCATCTCTGCATCAATACAGGATTACTTTAATATGTCACCAAAGAATGAGACAGCAGCATGCAGACCTTTTGTGCACAAAACTCCCACTGCCAGACAGCTTTCTGATGTCTTGAAAGAGAAACCGGTGTCTTCAAACATCGAGATTGCCAACAGCAAGTCCGAGGAGGTTCAGGTGCTTATTATTCAATTTTCTACTGATGGTTGTATGTGATGTTACAGCCTGCCCCCGGAGGATACCCACGGAGAGGCCAACCCAGCCTAAACAGACAATTTCTTCAGCCCTTCTATTCCCCACTGGGTGGTAGGCCTTCCAACAACTCAGGGCAAGGTGTTCTGTGTGTGGAATTGTTCAGGGTTGGCTGGATTGTGCAGCTAGTCTTCTGTGGGGTGAGGTAGCCAGCCCCAAGACCAACCCTCATTAGCTTGTCTCTTATCACAGGCATGGTAGCTTACAGTGTCATTATTCTTTGTTTCCCCCAAGGGTCCTGGTAACATGCAGACATTAGGACAAGTTGTATCTGGTAATCTATGTGTTCATATGTGAGATTTTCATGTTAGGTTCAATATCATCTTGTGCCATGCCAGTAAGCATAAGCAATCATGTTTCGCCATCTCACACAATCACCAGAGTCATGGATCAGCTCTGTGTTCTTGTCCCGGTCAAACAATCCAGATATTTATTTCTCTGCCTTCCCCTTGTTCTTTTCCCCTCAGTCTTGCCAATTGTAACCAAGTTCTCTAGTTTATTTCTTCTCATAACGGGCCTAAAAATATTGGACTGTCTTCATCTAATTTCTCTATTCAGTTTACTGTTTTTCATTTGCCTCTTGCAGGACTTGCTCATTGCTTTTTCTGTCTGTCCATGGTATTGTTTGCATTTTCCTTAGACACCACATTTCTACTGCCATTAGATGTTTTTCAGCTTGTCTGCTCATCGCCCACATTTCACATCCATACAAAAGTACAGGTTCTATGATAGGTTACAATGTTACTATTCTGTGCTTCATGTAAAGGCCCCAGTAACACACATGTTTGAAGTTACTTCTAGTAATCAGTGCGTTGATATGTGAGATTTTCAGAAGCATTGAATGAGTTTCACATAACTATCACTGTGTCTTGAAATTTACCCACCAAATATGTGCTTTTGAAAAGCAATGTTGTTCCTTATTTTTTAAGTGCATCACGAAGAGTTAAAGACATATCTTGTGATCTTGTGACGACCCACTACAAATGTAATGGATGGTTTATTTTGTCATGTTTGCTCATTTCCAGATGTTCCCAAGTCCACCAGTTGACTGGAGCCTCAAGTCAAAGGTGCGAGTTCTTGTTCAAGGCAGCATTGACTCCTTTAAGAAGTTTCCAGGCATTGATGCGAAGAACGTGGATAGTTTTGTGCATCACACATTAGATGTAAGTTTTGTGTGTCACACATTAGATGTAAGTTTTGTGTGTCACACATTAGATGTAAGTTTTGTGTGTCACACATTAGATGTAAGTTTTGTGTGTCACACATTAGATGTAAGTTTTGTGTGTCACACATTAGATGTAAGTTTTGTGTGTCACACATTAGATGTAAGTTTTGTGTGTCACACATTAGATGTAAGTTTTGTGTGTCACACATTAGATGTAAGTTTTGTGTGTCACACATTAGATGTAAGTTTTGTGTGTCACACATTAGATGTAAGTTTTGTGCGTCACACATTAGATGTAAGTTTTGTGCATCACACATTAGATGTAAATTTTGTGTGTCACACATTAGATGTAAGTTTTGTGTGTCACACATTAGATGTAAGCTTTGTGCATCACGCATTAGATTCATTTGCTTGAAATGTGTCTTATAGTCTCATGTATGAACTTCACTGTCTCTTTTCAGTTCACTCAGTGGTCCATAGAGTGTATCTCGCACTGTTGTTTCTCTGGGCCAGAAAGTTTGCCTAAATATGTTCTATTCTGGATAGTATTGGAGTATGTCATCTGCAGGCCAGTTGACATGTGGACATGGCTGATTTGTCAATCTTGAATTTGGTATACATATGGTTGCATAATCTTTTGAGATCATTGGTCATTCTGTATCTACAACCTTGCCCTCCTCTCCTGGTCATTGTTGTAGCCCTTTAGCTTCTGCTGCCACTCGGTAGTCTTTGTTCTTCCAGTAGCCTGTCCCATGCAGAGCCTTGTCCCCCATGGCAATATTTAGAATCTCTCTGTCATCAGCCAGATGTCCTGCCTCGGTTGCTGTGTACATTTTATGTGTGTGTGTATGTATGTGCTCACTGGCTTTGAAATCAAGCGTAGTCCGTACGTGTGCTACTACTTTTAGTGCGCTGGACTGATTTTACAATGTTCCTCACCATCAAATGAATCCACCCCGACTTCAGAATTCTTGTAATTTACGTCTCCAAGTCAAGGATGAGAAGTCAGCGGGTTAGTCCAACTGAACAGTACAGGGGTTGAATTTGCTACCTCAGCATCAGCACACCGGAAGTTTAAGAGCAAGTGCTCTTATCCGCTCAGCCATGCTGACCTCTATACAACGGTATGAGTGCCGGTTGTTCAGAAAGCAGTGGCAAACTACTGAACGTAAACCTGCCAAGAAATCACAAACAGCCAAAATAAATGCTGGGGTTGACTGCAAAATCCTGTAAAGGATATGCAAAAACTTTGTTTTCACTTCCAAAGGATTCACTAGCCATCCTACCAACCAGCCATGTAATTGATGAGACCCTGCAGGGGGATTAAACCACACACTTTCACAACGGTAGCTGATAGTTTTCTGCTCTTCTGTATTATTTGTACATTGCTTGTAATAACCGCTGTAATCCTGTCCATTGAAACGATTTCTTGTGTTTTATTTTACAACATCAGCACGGCCAAGAGTGGGAGGAGCTAGATATTCTACAGCGAATCAGACGCTGCTGCATGCACTACAGTTATCCCCACCTGCCCTGGCTTCCCATGTTTCCCAGACTCTCATCGGATTTCAAGTCAAGGTCAGTAGTCTCAGTGTCATTGGTGATGATCGTATCGCAGCTTCTGCAGCTTGTCTTGTTACAGATGTATTGGTTCCACCTTTCCTCTGGAGTAAACTAGGCAGACCGAGAGAGGGATTATGCTGCATGGGCAACACATTGGTCTCTACGATTCACCCCAGGCTGTGTACTATGGATAGGCATCACTCCATGGTCTTTTCTGCCACCATGGGTTGTAGTTATTATGCCTTTTTTGAAGCACAGTGTAACAAACTATTGTCTGTCAAGACGGCCAGGTGCCAGTCAGTCAGTCAATCTTATATGGACAACAGCTTGTGTAGAGGGCGTTGGTTCAGTTTCTGGGAAGCTCTTGAGGCCATTGAAACAGCAGTAGGCATCAATTCACGGGGAATGATCATAACTTAAAGTGATGACAGGAACGATGCAGAGATCAGAGGATGCAGCAGACTATCAAAATGTAAGGTAGGAAGTGTCCAAACTTGAAACAAGTGTCAGAATATTATAAATGGCTGAATGTGTGACCAGCATTGCACAGAGCGAGTGCCCTTGCAGCCTAGCCATGTAAGAACTGTATGCTCGGATATCAAAAATACATGAACAAGATTCCGGAGTCCATGCCAAGCATGGACAGCCCTGGCTCTTCTTCTTCATTCATTCGGAATGTTTATTTTGGACATAACTGCTTTGCGCCTGTTTACAGCAGAGTGATATGTGTGCCTTTTGGCCGATACATCTGACTTCTTCAAGCATTTGTTGACCGGGTTAACCTTCTCGGGTTACCCTGGTTCAACATCTCACAGATCACGTCTCTGTGATCACATCTGATATTATAATCCTGTTATGTATTTTGACTTCCAATTTTCCTTTCAATAGAAAAAGTCACTTAAAAGTTGACAGGGTCGACTTCAATACGCCAGGTTTTTATCCCATATGGCTTCGCCACAGAGACTCCGCTGTCCTTTTCCCATCAGATGTTCTCATTGTCACTATGTTCTTATGCTTCTCATTATGAAACTAATTACAAAACTACGGGTTGACACAATAATAACAAAAAAGCAAAGATTCTTATGGCTGGATGACATGCTAATACACAAGAAACGTCACAAAGAGTACTGGGTGGAACAATACTGCGGATAAGTGGAAGGGGTAGACAAAGGGGAACATTTATAAACCAGACATGCAGACATTTAAGGAATTAACGACAGTGGCACAAGACAGACAACATGGAATAGATGATGGTGATGATAACAGTAGTAACGATTTGACCCATTTAAGAGCTGTTGTACTACATTCAGTATTGTGACCATGAGATTCCATACTGACTCATCATCATCACGTGCCATGCCGATAAGCTTGGGCGGTCATGTTTCGCCATCTCACTCAATCACCAGTCATGGATCAGCTCCGTGTTCTTGTCATGACCATGTCATGTTTCACCATCTCACACGATCATTAGAATCATGGATCAGCTCTGTGTTCTTGTTTCATCCATGCCATATGGCCAAGCCATCTAGATATTTACTTCTCTGCCTTGCCTTTGTTCTTTTCCCCCTCAATCTTGCCGGTTGTCACCAAGTTCTCTAGTTTATTTCTTATCATAACCTTGACTGTCTGCGTCTAATTTCTCTAATCAGTTTATGGTTTTCATTTGTTGTTTGTAGGTCTTCATCATTAGGTTTTCTGTGTTTGACAACCACTGTGCTAGTTTAAAATGTTACGCCTTCATGGGTGTTGGGTCATGGCAGAATGAGGACTTTTGTAAACTGGGTCACAGCTTAATGAGGACTTCTGTAACCTGGTCACAGTAGATTGAGGACTTCTGTAACTGGGTCACAGCTGAACGGGGACTTCTGTAACCTGGTCACAGTAGATTGAGGACTTCTGTAACTGGGTCACAGCTGAATGAGGACTTATGTAACCTGGAGTAAGGTAGAATGTGTACTTATGAAACCTGGGTCACAGCTGAATGTGTACTTATGAAACCTGGGTCACAGCTGAATGTGTACTAATGAAACCTGGGTCACAACTGAATGTGTACTTATGAAACCTGGGTCACAGCTGAATGTGTACTTATGAACCTGGGTCACAGCTGAATGTGTACTTATGTAACCTGGGTCACAGCTGAATATGTACTTATGAAACCTGGGTCACAACTGAATGTGTACTTATGTAACCTGGGTCACAGCTGAATATGTACTTATGAAACCTGGGTCACAGCTGAATGTGTACTTATGAAACCTGGGTCACAGTTGAATGTGTACTTATGAAACCTGGGGTCACAACTGAATGTGTACTTATGAAACCTGGGTCACAGCTGAATGTGTACTTATGAAACCTGGGTCACAGCTGAATGTGTACTTATGTAACCTGGGTCACAGCTGAATGTGTACTAATGAAACCTGGGTCACAACTGAATGTGTACTTATGAAACCTGGGTCACAGCTGAATGTGTACTTATGAACCTGGGTCACAGCTGAATGTGTACTTATGAAACCTGGGTCACAGTTGAAATGTGTACTTATGAAACCTGGGTCACAGCTGAATGTGTACTTATGAAACCTGGGTCACAGTTGAATGTATACTTATGAAACCTGGGTCACAACTGAATGTGTACTTATGAAACCTGGGTCACAGCTGAATGTGTACTTATGAAACCTGGGTCACAGCTGAATGTGTACTTATGTAACCTGGAGTACGGTAGAATGTGTACTTATGAAACCTGGGTCACAGTAGAATGTGTACTTATGAAACCTGGGTCACTGCAGAATGAGGACTTTTGTAACCTGGGTCATGTTAGAATGTGTACTTTTGTAACCTGGGTCATGTCAGAATGAAGACTTTTGTAACCT
>JACEFZ010023911.1:227500-267500 GCA_014155875.1 Cepaea nemoralis
CAAACATAGTTACTTTATGTCTGCAAAACCACTTTCCTTCACCAGGTCAAACATAGTTACTTTATGTCTGAGAAACCACTTTCCTTCACCAGGTCAAACATAGTTATTTTATGTCTGCAAAACCACTTTCCTTCACCAGGTCAAACATAGTTACTTTATGTCTGCAAAACCACTTTCCCTCACCAGGTCAAACATAGTTACTTTATGTCTGAGAAACCACTTTCCTTCACCAGGTCAAACATAGTTATTTTATGTCTGCAAAACCACTTTCCTTCACCAGGTCAAACATAGTTACTTTATGTCTGCAAAACCACTTTCCCTCACCAGGTCAAACATAGTTACTTTATGTCTGCAAAACCACTTTCCTTCACCAGGTCAAACATAGTTACTTTATGTCTGCAAAACCACTTTCCCTCACCAGGTCAAACATAGTTACTTTATGTCTGAGAAACCACTTTCCTTCGCCAGGTCAAACATAGTTACTTTATGTCTGAGAAACCACTTTCCTTCGCCAGGTCAAACACAGTTACTTTATGTCTGAGAAACCACTTTCCCTCACCAGGTCAAACATAGTTACTTTATGTCTGAGAAACCACTTTCCTTCACCAGGTCAAACATAGTTACTTTATGTCTGAGAAACCACTTTCCTTCACCAGGTCAAACATAGTTACTTTATGTCTGAGAAACCACTTTCCTTCGCCAGGTCAAACATAGTTACTTTATGTCTGAGAAACCACTTTCCTTCGCCAGGTCAAACATAGTTACTTTATGTCTGCAAAACCACTTTCCCTCACCAGGTCAAACATAGTTACTTTATGTCTGAGAAACCACTTTCCTTCACCAGGTCAAACATAGTTACTTTATGTCTGAGAAACCACTTTCCTTCACCAGGTCAAACATAGTTACTTTATGTCTGAGAAACCACTTTCCTTCACCAGGTCAAACATAGTTACTTTATGTCTGAGAAACCACTTTCCTTTGCCAGGTCAAACATAGTTACTTTATGTCTGAGAAACCACTTTCCCTCACCAGGTCAAGCATAGTTACTTTATGTCTGAGAAACCACTTTCCCTCACCAGGCCAAACACAGTTACTTTATGTCTGCAAAACCACTTTCCTTCACCAGGTCAAACATAGTTTATGTCTGCAAAACCACTTTCCTTCACCAGGTCAAACACAGTTACTTTATGTCTGCGAACCCACTTTCCCTCACCAGGTCAAACAGTTACTTTATGTCTGCGAACCCACTTTCCTTCACCAGGTCAAACAGTTACTTTATGTCTGCGAACCCACTTCCTTCACCAGGTCAAACAGTTACTTTATGTCTGCGAACCACTTTCCCTCACCAGGTCAAACAGTTACTTTATGTCTGCGAACCCACTTTCCTTCACCAGGTCAAACAGTTACTTTATGTCTGCGAACCCACTTTCCTTCACCAGGTCAAACAGTTACTTTATGTCTGCGAACCCACTTTCCTTCACCAGGTCAAACAGTTACTTTATGTCTGCGAACCCACTTTCCCTCACCAGGTCAAACAGTTACTTTATGTCTGCGAACCCACTTTCCTTCACCAGGTCAAACAGTTACTTTATGTCTGCAAACCCACTTTCCTTCACCAGGTCAAACAGTTACTTTATGTCTGCGAACCCACTTTCCTTCACCAGGTCAAACAGTTACTTTATGTCTGCGAACCCACTTTCCTTCACCAGGTCAAACAGTTACTTTATGTCTGCGAACCCACTTTCCTTCACCAGGTCAAACACACTGACGTCAGTGTACCAGCAGCTGCGGGCCGGTTTGTGCCCGTACTTTTATGTGTGTTCATATCAGTTCACCGTCTTGTTTCGATGCTTGAGGTCACATGACAGTACATCCTGGTCTGCTTTGTTGTCGCCGTCCACTCGAGGCCTCCGAGAGATGCTGACCAAAGAAGGTAGTGTTTAGTTTGTTTCTATGTCATTGATTTTAAATTGGTGATGGGAGATAGGGAGAAAGAGTAACTACTCAGAACAGAATATGTATGAGTCTGCAACCGTTACCAGACTGCGTGAAAATTAAGTCAAAAGGGGTGAAGCCAGGGTCAATTTATGTTATTTCTTCTTGTTTATTCTCACATTTATAGTTGTTTTTTATTGTTCTTTTAAGTTGTTTATTTCCTAAAGGTGTAAAGTCAAGGGCACAACTTCATATCACCGGGTGATATTCTATATGGGTCGGCCTTTTTCCACAGAGCTGCCTGCATGGCATAAAGCATAAACTCCGTGGCTCCAACGACACCCCCATAGTAAAAAAAAATTAAGTTGCATGTCCTTCACAGGACGTAGCAGTCAACCCCAGAATTTTCGCTGTCCGTGATTCCTGGGCAAATTTTACGTTCAGTAGTTTGCCATTGCTTTCTGAACGGCCGGCTCCTAAACCTTTTTCGAAAAAACCAGCACCTTAGCCACAGAGATTAGTACCCCCATAGAGGTCTCACAAAAACTTCCACTGTGAACTGACCTGAATGACAGAGTTTGAAGACAAACCCACAAACCTTTGGGGTAGTTGGCGCAACACAGAGAAACCCCATGTATATCGAAGTATATGTATTTCTACGAGGGGGCTTCAAATAAAAATCAATGCTTTTTTTAGGTGAATATATTCTGAAAAAGTAAAGAACAAATGTATCATTTTTTGATGTAGTCACCACTATCTTCAATGCAAATCCTCCATCACTAATAAAGTGCTTGGATTCATGTAGGAATAAATTCTCTTGGTCATGTGTGTAACCACTCATGCACCACCTGCTGTACCTCTTCATCGGACCCAAAATGTCTTGTCACAGAAGTCAGGCGTTTTGAAACTTCCTACTCCACTCATACACTTGCTGGACTGACAGGCATGCATCACCATACTGGACCTTCATTTGCCGATGAATTTCTATAGGTTTCACCCCCTACTCTAATTTTAAAAAAATCAGATAACAGAATGCTGCTCCTGTTTGGTGCATGTCAAAAGAGGGTCGGCCATCTTTAAACATCTTATGATGTTGCCATGTTCGTCTTCACTGTGATGTCACATGCTAAACACTCTTGACATCCTTAACAACAATATTGACAGGTTACAAGACAACAGCATGGTTATTGTAATTTCAATCACGCTTGTAAGGTTTTCATTTGAAACCCTTTCATAGTGGTTTATTCTCTGCATCTGTATTTGTTCCTGTGATGGATTCCATCCCCAGGAATTGAGTTTCGAATGCCAAACATCAGAACCACAAAGTACAGGAACTCCAAGAAACAGGGAGAAACTGAGGTGGCCAGCAACAGTGATAACAGTCCAGCGACTGGAGTTCAGTCTTCTAATGCTGTGTTTGATGCCACAGACAGTGAGAGCTCCCAGAAGGAGAACAGCAACAGGTGAGCAGTATACTGACTGTAAGACATGTTTATCACTGGGGACTGTAAGACATGTAGGTCTGTGGTGGATTTGAAAGTCAGTGGTGGATTTAAGACATGAAGGTCAATGGTGGATTTAAAACATAGGTCTGTGATGGCTTTAGGACATGCAGGTCAGTGGTGGTTTTAAGACATGCAAGTCAGTTGTGGTTTTAAGGCACGCAGGTCAGTGGTAGTTTTAAGACATGTGTCTGAGGTGGATTTAAAACATGTAGGTCAGTGGTGGATTTAAGACATAGGTCTGTGATGGCTTTAAGACATGTAGGCCAGTCTTGGCTTTAAAATATGCAGGTCATTGGTGAATTTAAGACATTGATCAGTGGTGAATTTAAAACTTGTAGATCTGTGGTGTCTTTTGGAGTTGTAGATCTGTGGTGTCTTTTGGAGTTGTAGATCTGTGGTGTCATTTGGAGATGTAGATCTGTAGTGTCTTTTGGAGTTGTAGATCTGTGGTGAATCAGTAAGAAGAAAACAAAGGATACTAACATCCTCACAGATCTGTATGTTGAAGAAAACAGTCTTGTAAATAGTATATCTCAGAAATGGACACACACTTTGGCCACACTAAATGCCTCAGGGGTTTAGAGAGAACCGTAGTGGACTGCATGTTTCCTGGGAGATGAGACAGGGTTAGTCCAGCACGAGGGTGGACACAGGTCATTACAGGCACCCTGGGTGTGAGGATATATGAGGCAGCGGAACTGGTAAAACATTGAGAGTCTTTCTAGTGTATCATGATAAGAGTGATATTCTGCAGTGTGACTTGATGAGAGGATGTTCTGCATATGATGTGCTATATGATGATATGTTTAAATACCTTCTTTATATATGTTTCAATACCGTATTCGTCTCTATATATGTTTCAATATATTCTTCACTATATATGTTTCAATATCATATCTTCTCTATACATATTTGAATACCATATGCTTCTCTACACATGTTTCAATACCATATCATTCTCAGTGTAGTTTTCAATATGAAATTGTTCCTGAATGCAAACTCTGTATTCCCTGCTGACAGCGCCCTGAGTGGAGCTCACGCGAGCAGCAAAGATGACTGCAGTGATGACGATTATGACATTCATGATGACGCTGAAGCTTCTCAGTGGCTGGAGGGCATGGGCCTGGACAGGAAAGACTTCCCTTCGCTGGAGCCGTTTAAAGTCAAACTGTATCCTTTGCTGGGGTGGTTAAGAGACTTAGAAAACTGAGTTCTAACTCTATGAGTCTGGTGTTTTGATGTTCTGTACCCTAAACAAGGTTTGTATCTGTCAGAACAAGGCTGATGCAGAGACTTTCCTTCTGACCTGCCATTGACACTGGGACTGTCGTGGAGCTGTCCTTCCACTCCCCAAGTGCAGGAGCCTATGGGGTGAGCAAGACTGGTACAGGAAAGTCACATTTCTGGTGTTTGACAATATTAAATGTTACAGTGGCTGGGAGAGAACAGGGATTGGAGGCTTGGTTCCTGGTTGAAGAGGCTGGGAGAAAACATGGATTGGAGGCTTGGTTCCTGGTAGAAGAGGGTGGGAGGTGTGGTTCCTGGTAGAAGAGGCTGGGAGAGAACAGGGATGGGAGGTGTGGTTCCTGGTAGAAGAGGCTGGGAGAGAACAGGGATGGGAGGCTTGGTTCCTGGTAGAAGAGGCTGGGAGAGGACAGGGATGGGAGGTGTGGTTCCTGGTAGAAGAGGCTGGGAGAGAACAGGGATGGGAGGCGTGGTTCCTGGTAGAAGTGGCTGGGAGAGAACAGGGATGGGAGGCGTGGTTGCTGGTTAGGCTGGGAGAGAACAGGGATGGGAGGTGTGGTTGCTGGTAGAAGTGGCTGGGAGAGAACAGGGATGGGAGGTGTGGTTGCTGGTAGAAGTGGCTTGGAGAGAACAGGGATGGGAGGTGTGGTTCCTGGTAGAAGTGGCTGGGAGAGAACAGGGATGGGAGGTGTGGTTCCTGGTAGAAGTGGCTGGGAGAGAACAGGGATGGGAGGCGTGGTTCCTGGTAGAAGTGGCTGGGGAGAGACAGGGATGGGAGGTGTGGTTCCTGGTAGAAGTGGCTGGGAGAGAACAGGGATGGGAGGCGTGGTTCCTGGTAGAAGTGGCTGGGAGAGAACAGGGATGGAGGCGTGGTTGCTGGTAGAGTGCTGGGAGAGAACAGGGATGGGAGGTGTGGTTGCTGGTAGAAGTGGCTGGGAGAGAACAGGGATGGGAGGCGTGGTTGCTGGTAGAAGTGGCTGGGAGAGAACGGGGATGGGAGGCGTGGTTGCTGGTTAGGCTGGGAGAGAACAGGGATGGGAGATGTGGTTGCTGGTAGAAGTGGCTGGGAGAGAACAGGGATGGGAGGCGTGGTTGCTGGTTAGGCTGGGAGAGAACAGGGATGGGAGGTGTGGTTGCTGGTAGAAGTGGCTGGGAGAGAACAGGGATGGGAGGTGTGGTTGCTGGTAGAAGTGGCTGGGAGAGAACAGGGATAGGAGGCGTGGTTCCTGGTAGAAGTGGCTGGGAGAGAACAGGGATGGGAGGCGTTACTGGTAGAAGAGGCTGGGAAAGAACAGGTATGGGAGGTTTGGTTCCTGGTAGAAGAGGCTGGGAGAGAACAGGGATGGAAGGCTTGGTTCCTGGTAGAAGAGGCTGGGGTCAACCAGCACGAAGATGGACACAGGACATTGCAAATAGCCACGGATGAAGCCTGGGTTGGTCATGATTTCCCTCTGGCTTTAGGTATGTCCTAGTTAGCACACTCCCAACCAATGTCGAGGTGTCAGTGTCCATGTATTAATGTCCAAGTGTCAGGTAGTGTCTTGATAATGAAGACTGGTTATAATAGATCTCCACCATTGCCTTATGTCTCATTCTGGTGGTACATTCTGACGGTCTGTGGCTATTTCTTGATGTTATCTTTCTGCATATATTGTGTACGTCTTGCTTGTCTGCCTTTGACCTTTGCCTCCAGCAGGCATGTTAGCTTGGTTGATAGGGATGTGTGCTGATAACATCACGAGTGTGGCCAGACAAGGTTTCCACACGTGGAAGGCGGTTCGACCCCCGCTGGTGACTTGCGGGATAACTGAGCTGGCCGCTCAGAAAGCAATGGCAAACTACTGAGCGTAATCTTGCCAAGAAATCAACATACAGCTGAAAGATGCTGCTGTTGACAGCGATGTCCTGTAAAGGATATGCGAATTAAAAAAAAAAAATAACTCATCACTTGGCAAAGTGGGGGGAATCACTGGCTACATATCCCTCTGTGCACTCAGACTTAAAAAAAAAAGTCTTAAAAGTTGAGAGGATCAACTTCATTGCCACAGGTTTTATCTCATATGGCTCGGTCTCTTTCTTCAGGGTGGCCTGCCGAAAGCATCGCACGAACTCCGTAGCTCCAGCGGTGACCCCCAGGAGTCTCAGAGAAAAATGCACCCATGAACAGAATGCATAGCCCAGAATCGAACCCACAACCCTCGGAGCACAAATCAGACGGCTTGACCACTTCGCCACGGAGACTCCCAGGCGTATAAAATGTAATGGCCTTATCACACAACAGACCCATGGTAAGAAACTGCTCCAGGACAAATTATTATTTTTTAAATGGTTTTTTAAAGAGTGAAATATGCACAGATTTGGTGAGATAATTAGGTACCTGGGCTAACTACTACAGACAGTGTTCTCCTTAACTGACGCAGACAGCGTGAGGGCTTCAGAGACATCGACAACAGACCCCAGTCACTGGTTTACGTGGAAGGCGTAGATGTTCACTCATTCTTCAACTTCCTGTTGAACTACTCGTGTATTGCCAGCAGTGGCCCTCAGCACGGCATCCCTCCTACCATCCTGTCGCCCGTTCCTTTTGTTGGCGGCAGATTGGTGCAGAATGTGGTATGTGTTGCTGTGTGTACTTCTGTTAACACGTGATTGTTTAGTTAATTGTTTGATTGATTTTAATAAAAGACCATCTTAGCGCACTTGAAATTACCCATTCGTCCTCAAATATCCACCTTGTTTAGATCTCACCAGCGGGATTTCCACTGCATTTAGATAGCAGGGTAGCCACAGATGGGAGAACAGATTAAGATGTCAGAATAAGAATTGACTGACATCTTGCTGTCTTGTCAGGTGATAGTTTGTAAAATGGAGTTATACCTCTCCATAACACAAAGCCTGGGCTGAATTTAGCGACCATGTGTTGCTCATGCAGCATGATCCCTCTCTCGGCTGGTCTAGTTTACTCCAGAGGAAAGGTAACACCAATACATCTGGAACAAGACAAGCTGCAGAAGCTGCCGGATCAGCAAAGCAATGCTTTACCTGTCCGCCTGTCGGAGCTTCGATCCTAGACCAGTTGCCAACCAAGGTCAGCAAACCAGATTAAGAATACAGAAGGCAAAAGGCACTAGGAAATTTAGGGAAGTCAAAAATGTGAACCAAGCAGCACATGTAGAATATGTCACTTTAACATTAAAACAGGACTAATTTGTCAGTTGGAAACATCAAGAATGACTCCAAACAGTGACTGTACAAACATTCATGAATTGGTGCCTGCGCATAATTTGAGGTCTATGAGTTATGAGTTAAGAACCAACATCACTGCACTCAGGACATTCCCACGCGCTCACTGTGCACTCGTTCAACAGCCAGCAAAGAGTCATACTGCTAATCGCTCCAACCTCCATCTGATTGAAAGTTCTCCTGGTCTTCCTTCTGTTTTGAGATTCATCCAGAACCCATTCTGATCCCCCGCCATATCATTCTCTCCACATACGGGTTCTCAGTCTGCTCCACTGCTTTCTCCACCTGGTCCCACTGGCACCCGACTACCTCTCTCTTAGATACCCCATGGGTAATCTACCACCAAGAAGTGCATACCCTGCCAGCCTATCAGCCTGTTCATTCCCCCGCATGACCAGGGCAGAAAATCCATACAATTCTCACAATCTGTGACCTCTGAAGTGAGGCAAGCCATTCTACATGAAACATTTCTTTCTCCACCTTCTTTAACTACAGGAGGACTAAAACTGGTAGGAAAGAATCACCAGTGCTCATGGAGCGAACTAAACAAATACCAGAGAACTAAGAGGCGAGGGAACGACACTGATGCTTGACAGAACATACAGTGAGAATAAAATTACTAGAAAGGCCTGTGTCTAGAACACACAGGGCGAATAAAATGCAGGGAGACCTAACAACTCACGAAGAAGATAATTACAGACAGATGAATATTGGGGGGAGGGGCTGCAGGAGATAGTACAAGACTGGACGACTTGGCCTGGTTTGGTTGATGGCCTGTGCTCCAGCGGGGGATAGGAGATACAAGAGAGAAAGAGTGGAGAATCTCTGCTTTATGCATAAACCCTAAAGCACTGTCGAGGATCCCCATTTGTGGGGGGGGGGGGGGGTGTTCGCTCGCTTTTAACTCAAGCATAATCCAGATGTGCTACTACTTCTAGTGCACTGATTTTTGCGTGTGGATTAGCTTTCCTTATCACCAGTGTCACTCGCCATCATGTGAACCCACTCCGACTTCTGAGGTACTTGTAATTTATGTCAAGGAGGAGAAGTCAACATTTTAGTTCAGCTGACCAGTGTAGGGTTTGTTTGTTTCTTGCGCTTGCTCGCTTTGAAGTCAAGCGTAGTCCATACACACTATTTATAGTAGTGATGGACTGAATTTTGTGTGTGGGTTAGCTTAGTGTAGGGGTTGAACCCACTGCTCCAATCAACTAATGTAATGTTTTCCTATTTCTTGCATGAAATATTTCTACACGTAATTTGTGTAATTTTCACAGGTCAAGCATACAACACTCAACAGCCGACTGCCTACTGCACATGGCCAGCTAAGCAGTTCAGAAACTAAAACCACACATGTATTTGAAATACCTGGCCCCATTCTTCCCCACCATGCCCTCAATATTGCCGCGATATTACACGGCAGCCCCGACTGTGATTCGTCCTCCCTCTCCTTCAGCACCCACGCTCCCAGTGCTGCCTTCAACACACAAACTATCAACGATGTGGAGAAGGACAAACTGGCAAGTGGCCTCAGTAAATTGTTTGTTGATATTTCACAAGCGAATCCTGGCCTGTTACAGGAAGTGAGAAATCAGATTTTGGCTTCTCCTGTTTTAGAAACTGGTATGGCCATACGGGATATGCACATCACGAGGTCAGGGTATTCATGGATTTGTTGATTGTCGTAATTGTAGGCAGTTTCATCAACGGCATTATTGCTATCCCAGAGTTGCTGAGTTGCTGCCGACACAGTGCCAATCTTGTCATTGATAAATGAATTCAAGAACCATTTTATCACGCTGTGATACTATCCGTCAAGGCTGCCATTTCCTACAGATCACTAGAAGAAAACTCAGGTTCAGTGCACAAACTCTGTAGAGACAGCGAAGGTCTAAATGTTTTTACACTGAAATTCAAACATATTAGGAATATTTTTAGACGTGAGTTCCAGCGAGTGAAGAGGTGAGTCAAAGACATCTGTGCTGGGTAGGACACATTGAGGAATCCTGCTAAAAGTAACAGTAGAAAGTACTTCTTCTGGAATACACAGGGCAATGAAATAGTGGGAGACCTAAGACCATCTAGAGAGGAGAATTTGATATGAATAATGTGATGAGACCAAACAAGGAACTGCAGGAGATAGCAAAAGATAGGATGGTTTGGACGTAAGTTTATTGAGTGCTGCTCTCCAATATGAGATAAAGGCTACAACAAGAGAATTATAGAAGAACTATTCTCGTGAGAGCAGGTTTCCCCATTATGTCAGGGCATGGCCATTGTGTCTTGCATTTTTTAATTTCCAACTGCCAGTTTATGTTTTTAACTTGGCAGGATTTTGTAAGAAAAAATATTGTGCACATACATGTCCTATTTTTAGGCAATTATCAGAGAAAGCTAGACAACCGATTTACCATCCCGAGTGGTGGAATGGAGAGAAGGTGAAGTATGACAATGGGTACCTCTGAAAAATAATTCTCCTTAGTTGGATTTGAACCCGAGCATATTGTCTTAACAGGCTGATGCTGTACCCGTGTACGGTGGCTCATAAACAGTCTCAGATATTGAATGATTTATTTATTATGAGTGTTTGGTTTGTGTGGGGATATATGTATTTAATTTCAGCTATAATGTTGTCAGATGGTAGTTGAATAGTGCTCTTTAATGAACATGCACACACACACAAGTCGGTTCTCAAGTGCACTTCTGGGTAGAAAAAGAAGGAAATGATCTCATCTACACTCCTGGGTAGAAGAGGAAGGAAGCTATCTATACTCCTGGGTAGAAGAGGAAGGACGCTATCTTCACTCCTGGGTAGAAGAGGAAGGACGCTATCTTCACTCCTGGGTAGAAGAGGAAGGACCTTGCCTACACTCCTGGGTAGAAGAGGAAGGAAGCTATCTATACTCCTGGGTAGAAGAGGAAGGAAGCTATCTTCACTCCTTGGTAGAAGAGGAAAGACGCTATCTTCACTCCTGGGTAGAAGAGGAAGGAAGCGCTATCTATACTCCTGGGTAGAAGATGAGGAACTTTACACTCCTGGGTAGAAGAGGAAGGACATTATCTACACTCCTGTTTAGAAGAGGAAGGACGGTATCTTCACTCCTGGGTAGAAGAGGAAGGAAGCTATCTACACTCCTGGGTAGAAGAGGAAGGAAGCTATCTACACTCCTGGATAGAAAAGGAAGGAAGCTATCTACACTCCTGGGTAGAAGAGGAAGGACATTATCTACACTCCTGGGTAGAAGAGGAAGGACATTATCTACACTCCTGGGTAGAGGATTTTATGTGATTATATGTCGTGTTTTCAAATGTACTTTTTAAAATGTTCTAAGTTGTACTTTAAAAAATTATCTTTAAAGTGGGAAGTTGCAAATAAAATGGAACAGTGACAGATTTGTACGTTTTGCTTTCAATAATTCACTTTTGTTAAACACAATCTTCCTACCAACTCTATGCTACTATAACAGTGTTGGTACATTGTATAGCAGAGACAATACGTTGGCTGGAGTTTTCAATTGTTTATTTAGTCAAATACATCGTAGAATATCAAGTGACCATCGATCATACAAAATAGGTGTTGTTGACTTCAAACTCCGATGGTAACTGTTTATATCTAACCCCGCGCCACAGCTTGAGCGTCCCTAGTTACCTTTCAATGGGATGCTCAACTGTGCCTAGTCTTTGCACACCACCTATTAACCCACTAACAGAGATGGTGCTCTGTTACATTCCTCCCTATCTTTAACAAGACTTTTCCCGAAAAGTCTTAATCCCTAATCTACTTATTCTACTTATTCTTTCCCTCACTAAAATCTTAGCTCCAATATTATTTTTCCAACCCATCTTAAACCAGCCCCCTCTTAACCAGTGAACTTTATTTCTTACCCTTTCTACTCCTTCGAGTCCACTTCTCCGCTTATCTCTTATAGCCAACCGCTATGTTCTGTTACAGATCTTCGTGAAGTCATACTTCTTCTTCGTTTCTGTATATGAGCCTACAAGGTTTCATTAAAAAAAAAAAAACAGTTCATAAGGAATCCACATATATTATTTACATATCCTATCACAAAAGCTCACTCTTGTATAGGTATCTATTATACATCATAATATTTCTGCCTTACAATATCTCAGTTTTATACAACACATCACAACATATATGTGTACCTTTTCGAAATACTTCTTCTTCTCTTCATAAGCGATCCGCTTAAACCTTTTCATCACGAGCATATATACCAATATCTGATCTCAACTATAAAAATTCAAAACACCGTACTCTTCTGATACTACCTCAAACTCCCTATCATCATCACTAACAGTATTACCTCAACATTACTAATTCTCCACTTTCAACCAACCTGAAATCACTCGCACACGATAGGAAGACAAAGAATCGGTGCGCACCGGAAAGTCAAAGAACTAGAACTCTTCCTCACAAAAACCACACTCACACTTACTCCCCTATGTCGCCCTGAGACTTTATGTAATAAAGTCTAAAACAATTACATATCTTCCACAGTTCAATTATACCACTTATTATGGCAATTTCACAGTTTGCGCTGATATCTACAGCATCAAGCATCAACACCAAAAATATTATTCACTCCTAAATGTCTATATATTACACAAATCAAAAGGTCCATTATGGGCCCTATCACTCAAGACCTCCTCCAACATTATAAACATCACCTAACATAACCAAATCTCTCCTATACCTCACTCAGGAATACTCCATATCAGAATTCCCCATTAATCTCGTCGAAAACTTCAGCAATCCACTAATGTCCATTTATTATGGGCATATCTCCTAAAACCTCCACTTGTCAACTTATGCCGTTATCAACAGCAACAAAATACCGCCACTGAACTCATGTCTGTGACCTTCTAACCCATCACTGCTTGCAATCAACTTTATTCTTTATCAGTCCATATATCACGGACCCCCAAAACCTCATGGCATTTTATCTATGTTCGCTGTGACCACAGCACTCCACACTGACAATGTTCATTTCTCACGAACATAATTACTTCCCTTTACTGTTGTACTGATATCCACAGTATATAATTATTCTTCGGAGTAAAACATGGCATTCAATTCATGTTTTACTATTAACACATTAACGCTGTCTGGCGCAGCAGTTATTATAAGCATTACCCACGTCCTAAAAAACCCAGCAATCTTATGGCGCTTATTAAATTTCCATTAGATCATGGCACTAAATCCATGTTCACTTCCGACCCCATGGAGACCATGTTTTAAAATTGCCCCACATCTTCTGAATGTAACCCTGCATCCAAAATTCCCAAGGACCCTATTAACTAGTTTCTGTTTTAAAACTCCACCCAATTAAACGTCAAAAGAAAAACAATTTTACTGAAAAGTAATTATTTTTAAGAATGGTCAATGGCAACTCAATTATAAGAAACAGAATCATTATAACTGATAATAAAAAAATTTGAAATTAACTGATCAAGTAACATGCCAATGTTCAAACAAGGCAAACTTAAATAACGGCATAACTCATGAATAATCGAAGATACAATCAGAACAGAACAATATCCCCCCCCCCCCCTTGGTATTCAAACATGTTTTCATATATCCCCACAAAAATGAAACAAGCATCAACTTAATCACCATAGAAAATTACTTAGTGTTATCTAACATCACCGGTCTCTTTTACGGACCGGTGTTATACACATAAAAGACTGAAAACACAAGTCCTGTTCTAAAATTGAATAATAATCATTTTACAGGACCAAATCAAGCAAAGAAAAATAATATAACATACCATTCATGATACATTGAAAGATCATATTAAATTAAAACCAATTGTCTTCTCGCCAAATAAAATTCAACAATTCTTAACCAGGCTATCCCCTAACCTGCTCTAATTGTCACATTTATCTGTAATTTACAGCTACTGCATTTCATCAACGCAGTGTTATAAAATGATTTGTCTTCTAACACGTCTTTTCACTTTTCTTAATGTTCAATCAAGTGAACCAAGCAACATTCTAAACTTCAATAAATCATAACAATTGATTATCTCCCTTCCTAATATTTCACTCTTACAAAACTAATTCATAGCACATCACAAGTATTTGAAATATAAACCTAAACAACCGCTGTAAACTACAGCTCAAATCACTCCATCTACTACTAGTGTGGCTATCCCAATGTACTACCAGTCATCTATCTACTAAGGGAAATTGTAACTTTACACACTTATTTTCTAATCTATTTGTTTCCCCTGGATTTGACTTGTACTTAGAAATATTATAACTTCTTAAACATTATTCATCACAGTATCTCTACTAATGCTACAACCAGCAAAGAATGTCTATTTACTATAGACTTCAGCAATACATCTAGCTACTGGATTTGTCAACAGCTAATTCTACTGTCACTTTATAAGGACATTCTTTCAGACACGCCACTCACAATTATCGCAACACATTCTACCGTGCTCTACTTTTAATACTCTGACGTTCAACTAATTAATCTCTGCTTCCTCTGCTTACATCACTCATCTCTCACCACTATTCAAGGTTACTTACATTTATCGGGACTCATTCAAAAACAGTCACCACAACCTCATACGACCATTAACTATCTCCTCACGACAACCTCACTCAACACAACCGTTCCACGTTTTCACTCTAACTAGTCTATTCTCTAATCATCCACACGCGCATATCATGTGCGTCCTCTGGGTGTTTCTTACACAATTTCACACATTTATGAAGTATATCTCGCTCCGTTATTACTAAGAACCTGACATCTATCTATCCATGCATTCTAACTAGACGGTGTTTCAAAATTTCACTCTTCATTCTCTATTCATCACGACTAACACATGTCTACCACACGCTTACGCACACAAGGACACCTCATAGCAAATCATTCACTTCTCCTCAATCTCTTATAACAATCAGACGAATCACTCCAATACTCAACAATTCAACTGCTTTCTTATTTCCAGTTTTCTCAATTATCACAAGCAAACACTACTCGCTGTCCTACCTAAGAGTTGTCAGGAGTACAGTCAACTACTCATTCACTTCATCTTAACCTCCTCATCACTTCATAACAATGATCTACTTCTTCGCGCTCCTTTATACCCCAAAACAAGCTATGCAATACAAGACAATACTACATTAGTTCTCAACATCACACATCACTTGCAGTGATTCTCCACCATTTTCCACTTAATCCTCTCCACAGCAACACAACATTTGAGCCGGTATAACCCTCATCATACTTGAATTACTCCAAGCAGTACAAAATACTTAAACTCTGCACGTATTGTAGTTAAATATAACCATGGTCTTATCGATTTCATGAGACTTCTAGCTTTGTCCAGCGACGCTTCAGCCTTTCTGCTGTTTTTGTGTTCTACTTTCCAATAGATAAACATCTTTCTTTATAAAAGTATCTTTCTCTCTCTCTCTTGGTATTCGTCTCTTAGCCTTCGCTACTTTTCTGCCATATATACTGTTATCTTGTTCCAAAGAGTCACTAACTAAAAATTTGTCTGCTTGCCTACCAGCAACTATACCGTACGAGGAAACATCTCGCTTCGAGTCAGGATCTGCTCGTAGTGCAATCCTCTCGTTCCTATTCATTCCTTTTAAATCCCTGTCTGGTGTATATTCTATACCAAAATCTGTGAGGTCTGAAAATTCTGATTGTAGAGACGACGATTCAGATTCTTCGGTTCCACATCCTTGATTATATATGCACAAACTTTTTTTCATTTCTAGACCTAACACTCTTTCTAATTTTCTTTCTGTTGTCTTTTGTCTTGGGTTGTCCAAGCTCTGTACCAGTGTCTCTCTTTAATGCAACGGTGTCTCTCTTTGTCACTTTCAACTCAGTTGGGTTTGATTGAATTTTCCTTACTACTTTATCAATCGATGTCTGAGTACTCTTTTCCACACTATTGCTTGGCTGCGTCTGTGTCTCTCTTTCTCGTCTGACACTAAAGACTGAAAACACCTTCTGACCACCTAAAGTCCTGTCTGTGTTTTCTTCTCTGTTACTCAACCTTGCAACGGAATATCGCAACTGTCTAATCTGTAACCAGTTTTCTCGTAAAGCTCTTGCGGTTTCACTATTTGAAGGCCAAGACCACTGTTTCTTTTTCTGACCATTACTAATTCCTATATAACTCTGTGTCTCACTCTTATCTGCTTTCATATTTATATAGCTAATAACTTTAGTATTGTAGCCACACTGGTTATCATTCCTATTGACCGGCTGCCATCTATTGGGCTGTCATCAAGCGATGCTACAGGCATTATGGGATAAACTTCTCTCGCACCACACAAAAAGATTTGTCAGTCGTACGAGAGGAATTGATTACACATTATTATTGCCACTGGCTCTTACAATACATCAATACACAAAACTGTCTCTAATGAATCACACATGAATACACAGAACTTCCTATCACTAGTCGTCCCTAGCCCTACTGCTAAATCTATCTACTCGTCTAAAGAAATACGCATCGACTCTAAGCGATGTGTTCCCTACGAAGTCTGTCCCCCGTCTGACAATTCTCCGCGTGCTGATTACACAGTACGCGGAAGGACCTCGTGCGCACTTCGGCTTTTGCGTGCTACATCATTCAACACGCTTAGAGTAGTAGCCTACTCTTGAGTTCTCTTCTAGTCCTTGGTGTCTATCATGTTGGCGTGATTACACCGTGACCAGAGTGCTTACTCTCTGGTTGACACGTCCGTGTCTCATGAGAGAACTGTTTGACAGTTCCCCTTCCTATCTACTCCCTACACCTACCCTGCCCTCATGTTGGGGCACTGGGTTACCTCTAATCTACTTGAGGTAGACCACTCATTCAGGGTGGTCTTCCCTCCTATCTATTTTAGTCTTTGACACACACCCTCCCCTCCTGTGTTGCGTTACAAACTTTGACTCATGGTTGTGACGCAAGAGGTTTCTAAAAATTAGTGTATCTAATTTTTGTCAAAGACTACTGATAACTTGGTTCTGGGTAACTCAATAGACCTCTACTGACTATTGTCACAATGTAGTATTACTTTACTTGGCTACTGGTGATCGCCACAAACTTGTCTGGTTGGCGTGAGCCCTCTTCTCAATCGCAATATTATATTCATTAGAGGTTTGTCTGAACCGGACCATTGTCTTATAAGACCTGCCCTCAAATAGCAAATTAACTCACTACCCATACAAAGTTGACTTTCTTAGGGTCAACACACGAATTGCTTCATGTCCCCCATATAATATTTAAACAACCCTTGCACAAGCTGTGTGCGACAGGCTTTACCTATCTCGCTTCCGCGTGTAAAGTTATCTTTCACTGTTAAGTTAGTGTTTCGTTGTCTATTGTGTCCCCTGACCCGGAGTTATCTCCCATTGTTCTAAAGAAGTGTATGCATTTTACATGTTTGTTTTCCTGGTTGTTTGCGTGTTTGGATGTAACTAATAATATAATTTACCTTTCTAACATGTGTGTATGTCTATAATTTGTATGTAAGTCAGTTTTCAAGTGCCATAATTCGGTTAAATGTGGCCACAAACAAGTGTATAACACTAATTCGTGACTACGTTTCCGTCTTATGAGACTTAAAATACTTTCCCTAAGATCTACACTAAACTACACATAACATATTTGAGACAGCATATTTTAACATTGAAAGCAAACGCTTGACGCAGACAAATAATAAAAAGTCGCGTTGAGCGGCAGAAAAAATCCGCTGGTTGTCTTCACTCTCCATTGTATATTTTCCATTTTCTCTTACTTTCACACTTCTGTCACACATCTTTTATCCTCCCAATTATTTAAAAACCTTGAAGTGACACTGTACAAGTTTGGCTCAGTTTGAAAAAAGTTGAGCTTAATGACTGTGCGTAACTTACTGCACTAGTCATGTATTTACAAAAATTTACATGGGTGAAATAGGGTTGATAGTTTTACCCCGATATTACTAAACACTACATTCTACTGAAATACTAATACTAATTCTATATCTATATATATTCTAATTTGTTGCACAAAATTAACCTAATTTAAGGGAAGTAATCAAACTAACTAAAAAAATGAAAATGATGTGAGATGAGTTATGTACCTTTCTGAAATGAGTAATGTGAAATGTAACAAAATTATAAATAATGGTTTATTTTTAAAAAAAAATGTTTTCATGTCTAAATGAATTTAACTATACATGGTGTAAATGATGTATGTTCAAATGTATAATCCTATAAGGTATAAACTACTCTTAATCCTAAATGATGCGGTTGTTAGAGTGTTTATCAAGATGGAATGAAATAATGTAAAATGAAATGAACTAACTGGTACTGTTCCTATCTAAACTTTTTATCCTAGTCTTTAATTAGCTATTATTAAATTTAAAGTACTATCCTAAGTAAGTGGGTGAATTAGTGATTTATCTAAACTACAAAAAAAATAAAATCTATCATATTACCTAATTCTATTCTAAATCTATATTAAAGTAACTAATCTAACTATAATTTATCACTATATTAAAAACATGTTATAATACATATCACAATAAATAAATATATATACATGGTATTTAACTACCTCAGGTTAGTGGTCGCCATAATGTTCAGAAATTGCTTTTGTTGGCACAGTTCATAGATACACACTTGTCCTGGGTATATTAAATAGACTACACAGTCATACTTGTGTAATGGGTATTCTTCCACTCATAGAGTCCGCTGGTGTCGTAGACATGTATATTCGTGTCTGTTATTTACGCATTGTTCTGACACTGCTCTTCCATGATTAACACAGTTGATTCACCGGAACACAAATGGAGCATAGTAAGTAACGAGCTGTCTATGTACACACGGTGATTCAATGTTCTTGGAGCACAGTTCTTATTCTGCTGTCTATGGACACATGGTGATTCACTGTTATTAGCACACAGTCCTGATCATGATGTCTATGTAATTACATAGGATATTTTACACAGGATATTTTAAGTGTACTAAATTACATATCTTAGACTGAATCTTCATGTGGAGTATCAGGTATTTCTACCTCAGATGGTCGACTAAGGGTATCAGCCAGAATGTTGTCCCTACCCTTAATATGCTCTATACTAAAAGTATAATTTTGTAATATTAACAACCACCTGTAGATGCGGTCATTGCGATGCACCCCACTTTGTATGACCGTGATTGGGGAGTTGTCAGTCTGTACTACGAAGTGATTACCCGCTAGAAATCGATGTAACTTCCTTACTGAATAGATGACACTTAGGGCTTCCAACTCTGATATGGAATATCTGGACTCAGCAGGTGTGATCTTGCGGCTCACGTAGCAAATTGGATGGAAGATGCCATCGTAAAACTGGCCTAGTACTGCAGCGATGGAAATCCTGCTGGCATCTGTCCTAAGATAATAAACGAGCCTAGGATTAGGCAAACGCAGAATTGGTACATTACTAAATAGGAGTTTCAATTTTGACAATGCAGAAATTAATAATGCATCTTTGACATCTAATTTTACTGATGCTTTCAAAACATTTGAAAATACACTCGTGATTTCAGCTAAGTTCGGTATGAACTTACTATAATAATTTACTAAACCCAAAAGGCTCCTGACCTGCTTCTTTGTTGTAGGCATGGTCAGGTTCATAATTTTAGTAACAATTCTATTGTCAGTTTTTAGTTGACCTTGTGAAATGACATGACCCAAAAAATCAATTTCTTGTAGGCCCAGTTCAACTTTGCTCGGTTTGACAGTGAGACCGAAGAGTCGCAACCTATCGAAGACATGTCTAAGTTTCAGTAAGTGTGTGGTCCAGTCATCTGTATGGACACAAATATCATCTATATATGTCACCGTATTCGTCACTCCATGTAGTAAATCTCTAGTTAGGCGTACGAAAGTGGCAGGAGCGTTACGAAGTCCGAAAGGAAGAAACCGCCACTCGTAAAGACCTAAAGGTGTTGAGAATGCAGTAAGATGGATGGATTGAGTCTGCATAGGGACCTGCCAATATCCCTTAGTAAGATCTAATTTAGAGAAGATTTTGGAGGTGGACATATCAAGAATAAGATCTTCGCAGGAAGGAATTGGTTCTGCGTCGATCTTAGTGACATTGTTGAGTTTCCTATAGTCCACACAGAGACGAATTGTGGAGTCTTTTTCTTGACCAAGACGATTGGAAAGGAGTACTCAGATGTAGATTTCTGGATGATTTCACTAGCTTCTAAATTAAGAATTTCCTTATTTAGACTTTCTCTGTAGCTAAGTGGGATAGAGTACGGCCTGCATTTGATAGGCTTAGAGTCCGAAAGAAGGATGGAGTGCTCGATTCTGTCCGTCCTACCTGGAATGTCGGAAAATATGTCCTTGTACTCTGTTACTAACTCTAATGTCTGTCGTCGTTGCTCTTCTGTTAGTCCCGGTTCTAACCGTATACAATCTAATGTCGCAGTCTTGTCTACAATTGGAACAGGTAGTTCCATACCGTCGTCGTCTACCTGATTCAGTACGGTGGTGGTGCTAAGTGCGTTTTCTGTATGCTCACTAAGTGTATGCATGTCGTCGTCATTGCCAGTCTCGCTAACTAGTGTAGTTGCGTTATGTATGTCTGTCGTCTCATCAATAGGTGTGGGTGCATTGTGTTCGTCTGTCTCTAGTTCTGTCTCTTGTCGTGAAAAGTAGGGTTTCAACATGTTGATATGAAATATCTTTAAGTGTCCGTTTATCGATATTTCATAATCGACATCTGAAATTCTTTGTATCACCTTGAAAGGCCCTTGCCATGAAGTTACCATATTATTACGTTTGTCAGGTAGTAATAGCAATACATCTTGACCAGGTTCAAGAATTATGGGTCTAGCACTTTTGTCGGGATTGTGATTGAGGATATATGCACTGTTCACTGGAGTGAGTCTATTCTTCTCCTCCCAGGCAGATATTTCTTCATCTGTGCAGTGTCTTAGCTGGGGTAGACACCCAAGAATTAACTCAGTACAAGGGTTGTCTAGTATTGCACATGTAAAGGTACCAGAAAGGAATGGGGTGTTTATACGGACTCTTGCCAGAGGATAGGTTTCTATATTTCCAGAAAAAGTACGGCATTTTACAGAGTCACCAGTATAATCTTTTGGATCAACCAGTTCCTTTTTTACCCCAATAATAGAGCTACCACTGTCAAGCAAACATCGGCATGGCTTATCATTGACCAATGCAGTGTGAAACATCAAATTGCCTCTGGAGGCTACAGCTGCGTTTGCATTCTCAAAGGAGGATGTTACAATGTGTCCACATGTAAGTTTGCCGTCTGCATGAAACTGGTGGCATTGCTTACAACTATCAAAGTTTAAAATATCGTTGGCACAACAGACGTCTTCACATTGGTTGAATGGTAATACATTCTCGACCTCACACTCAGTCTCACTCCCACTATCAGAAGATGTATCAATTAACATTGCACTGTTGGCCTTCAATATTTGACGGCCTAGGCACTTACTGGAATAATGCCCGTAGCTAGAACAGAAGAAACATTTGACTGCACGCCTGTATGCATTTCTCTTGTATTGTTGTTTCTTAATGACCATCTCAAGATGTGTCGGATAGTTTGGTGATTTATCACACATAGCGTAAGTATCATGAAAAAGTTGGCAATACACACATTTAGGCAATTTTTGATCTTTCTTGTCGACTCTCTGAAATGGTTTTTTATTGCTACGATAGCTTTTAGGTTGGTCCTTAACAAAAGAGACTATTTCAGAGTCGATGTTTGATGTTTTAAAAATTTCCCTATTCGAGGAAAAATATGCGGAGCCTTTCTTCTCGAATTGCTCTATTGTTTCGATGTCTGACTGCTGAAGGAACTTAGCGAAAGGAGTCGGGACTGTGGATATAACTTTATCCATGGCTATTAAATTTTTAAGTTTTTCAAAGTCCTTTCCTATTTTTGCTGCGTTTAGCCACCTATTCAGCACGCTTTGGACATTCGAGACATAATCGATGAAGGTTTCATTTGATTTTGGTTTTAAGTTAGAAAATTGCTACTTGATACCCAGGGGCATCAAGTAAAAAATGTTGCATTATCCTATCGTGAATGTACTGATAATTAGATCTAAGATCAGTTGGTATTGATTCAATAACTTTAAGGGGCTCCCCACTGAGGTTTTTCATGTAGATCATGGCACACATATCGATTGGTACTTGATGGTATTTCAGCTGATATTCGACATTTTCTGTCCAAGCTGATATGGAATCTTCTTTACAGAATGGCTTAATAATATGTTTGTATTTATTAAGTTTATTCTCTTCTTGCTGACTCTTTAGTTTTGTAGCGGAGATCTCTAAGTGTGAATCTACTTCCTATACCTTTCATCTTTAACTGTGTCTCTGATTCAATCTGTATTTGTTTTTCTTTCACTCTTGCCATTTCATCTATCTCTCTTTGTTTTAATTCCCTCTCCTGATCTAATTGTTTTTGCTTTAATTCTCTCTCCTGATCTAATTGTTTTTGCTTTAACTCTAATTCTTTTTGTTTAATCTCCTTATCTTGTTCTAACTGTTTCTGTTTAGTTTTCAGCTAATTGCATCTCTTTTGTTTGTTATTTCAGCTAGTTCTACAATCTCCTTCTGGTGTTGTCTTTCTCGTGCACGTTCATCTCTATCAGCATCTTTTGCTTCCCTAAATTTTTGATCAGCATATTGCTCTAATTCCTTTCCGGTGTGTCCTAATTCCTTGCCTGCTTTTATGCAATCAGCTAACGTCCACATGTTGTTGGAAAATTAGCTAGAGTTGATGGGCACTCAAATATTCACTCAGGTATATTAGATCTGTTAAGTTTTTAAATGCCTGTGTACAAAAATATTATTAGATTACACCCTGAAAAAGAGATGCATTATTAATTATATTGCATTCAAAATAATCTTGGGTATACTCATCTTAACAATCCAGAACAATCAGGTACAATCGTTTGGCACCTCAGGTACAATCGTTTGGCACTTCGACATACACTTTGCGTTCACTCCTCTAAATAGCTCTGTTATACCTGGTTTACAAGAGCATCAATAATTAACCATTTGTAAACGACATATGACTTTAGACATGTGTTTGACAATCACAATTACATGCCCCAGGACAACACAATGTGGTATAGTTAATAGTAAATGTCACTGTCCTGTCTTCGTTCTAATGTCTTCTGCGTTCCCTAACTATTGCTGTTTAATTTATGAAAGTGCTGTGCAGACCGAATCTTATTTGCATAAAGAAAGTAGTGCCATCGTGACGGTAGAAAATAGAAAATGTCTATAAATAAATAAATAAATGCTTTAAAATAAATATAAAGGAAATAATAATGTTTAAATTAATAAATATATTCAATAAATAGCTTGTATAAACCAATAATACTTAATATAATTCAAAGATTCAGGCGAGCAGCCGCTTGGCGATTTGTAAACAATCTGTCGCTGATTGCCAATGGCGTAGGGCAGCTGTTTGTCAACCGCGATACGTCACAGGCGCAGCGCTATTTTTAGATTGAAAAAATCGATATTGTCGCCGGCTCATTATTTTGTGTATCGCTCCGCCGTGAATCATGTTTCATAAATACACATAAATAAACAAATAATTGTCAAATTAAATGATACAAAACTATAATAATAATACTTACAAATCAGAAGAAAACATGTTTATAAAGCACAAAACATTTCAATAAGCATAAATAAATGTTAATCGGTCACGATGGGCACAGCTCGCATCTTGTTCTAGTCTGCACACGCCATTTTGCACTAACACAAATTAAACCCTGTGATTAACTGACAGTAATACTATTTTAGAGCCGTGGGTGAGTGTTTTAGCTTGAACAATTGTCCAAGCCACACTTCTGACACCACTTTTATCCTAGCCTGTCATCAAGCGATGCTACAGGCATTATGGGATAAACTTCTCTTGCACCACACAAAAAGATTTGTCAGTCGTACGAGAGGAATTGATTACACATTTTTATTGCCACTGGCTCTTACAATACATCAATGCACAAAACTGTCTCTAATGAATCACACATGAATACACAGAACTTCCTATCACTAGTCGTCCCTAGCCCTACTGCTAAATCTATCTACTCGTCTAAAGAAATACGCATCGACTCTAAGCGATGTGTTCCCTACGAAGTCTGTCCCCCGTCTGACAATTCTCTGCGTGCTGATTACACAGTATGCGGAAGGACCTCGTGCGCACTTCGGCTTTTGCGTGCTACATCATTCAACACGCTTGAAGTAGTAGCCTACTCTTGAGTTCTCTTCTAGTCCTTGGTGTCTATCATGTTGGCGTGATTACACCGTGCCCAGAGTGCTTACTCTCTGGTTGACACTTCCGTGTCTCATGAGAGAACTGTTTGACAGTTCCCCTCCCTATCTACTCCCTACACCTACCCTGCCCTCATGTTGGGGCACTGGGTTACCTCTAATCTACTTGAGGTAGACCACTCATTCAGGGTGGTCTTCCCTCCTATCTATTTTAGTCTTTGACACCTACACCATAATATCTCATACCTGTCTCGTGCTCCGTTCGTTCAGGCGTCTGCCTCTTTATCAATTCTATCATAGACAAAATTCTATCTACGTCAATTTTTAAGCCATCCATCAGCTCTGTCACACGTCCCAACCTCCTATAAAAGATTTCCATAGTAGTTCACCACGCCTTTATGATATAAAGCCTTGTTGTTTTCAATACGTAGGCAGCTTTCCTATCTCTAGTACATATTCTGTAAAAGGTTACTCAAAGACAAATCTTTAAAAATAATGCATCAGATTTTCAATTCTTCAATTCTATCTTAAAACAAATAATTATACACATATGCCTACTCCTTGTTGCTTTATTGCTGTGTTGAGTCTGCCTATTGCGTGCCAACTCCAGTTAAAACCTGTGTCAACAAAACCTGTTCCTCTGCCATGCTAAAATAGTTTTGTTATACAACTTATATAAACAAATTCACAATTATAGTATAGTTAATAGTTATCAATAAGTATACAACAACTGAAGGCGTATTTGAACTAGACAAGGGACGTAAGTATTTGTTTTTCGTCCTATAAAAATCAAGTGTTCTAATTAATTAATTAATTTTACTTAACACACAATGTTATGTTATATTAGTTAAATCAATTTCACTTATTATAATGCTATATAGTTAGTTAGTCGACAGATCATCCTCGTTGCACATCGGACCATTCAGTCCATAAGTGCTCGGATCCCCTCCTCAGCAAATCCTGCAGCGTGTAGCGGCTAACGACGCCAGTTCTGTGTTGGTTTATCAATCTTCTTTGGCTTCCTGCGTAGTGTTCTTGTTTGGCCACCCCTCTTTTAATTTGCTGCTCTCGCAGTCTGGCCATTGTTGTAGATTCACAGTCATCACTTGGTTCTTGCAAAAGTCTCACTTCTCGTAGAGCATTCAGAATGTCTGCCTGGTCCATGGCCCGTCCGCCCTCAACAGTAGCCTCACCTGCGAGCTTGTCAGCCCGCTCATTTCCTTGTACTCCCGCATGCCCTGGCACGAAGATGAAACTAATCTTTGCCAGCCGAGACCGCTTCAGAGGCAGCAACCATTCTCTTCGGATCGGACCCCTCCTCTATCCTCTTGATCATGTTCATTGAGTCGCTAAGGAAACAAGCCCTAGTGAATGTCTGTGTCTCGAGCCATGTTATTGCTTTACTTACTGCCATGACTTCCATGGTCAGGCTACTTGTGGTTTCAGTGAAAGCACCAGAGTCCTCCTTCACAATTCTCCCTCCGGCCCGAGCTGTAAAGGCCCATGAGCTTCTCACATGTCGGACAACCGACCCATCTGTGTAGATGACCGCGTCACTGTCTAGCGAATTCTCGAAAATCAACGCTTGTACTTCAGCCTCAACAGCAGCCGGATTTTCTTGTTATTTTCTTATTATAATGCTATATTAGCTTAATCAATTATCTTAAATCAATTTCTTAAAAACCGTTCATGGATATATCTTCCACGAGTTCAAAAGGAAAGTCCAAATGTGCCAACTGACGATTATGCTTGACAATTGTAGGCTTCACAGGAAAAAAACGAGAGTGTTGTATTCTTCGATTCCATCATAGAGAAAGGAAAACTTCTGGACTCTTCATTCGCCCATAGGCGGGCACATCGGATTTCTGGCTTCTTTTCACCCCTAGGCGGGCACTTCTGAACCTTGGCTCTTTGGTATCAATTCGTTCTGGAAACGTCTGTCTCTAGCTCGACTCCAGTCAGAAGCAAAGCGATTAAAATGGTCTCTCCTTAGCAAGGCTGGCAACCATTATGCCCACCTGCCTCAGAGAAACCCAATACATCTAAATCGCACTTGGTAGTGAACATCTTCATGAGCGAGAGTTTCTTTTCAAACTTGAGCAAGGTTGATACAATTTCTGAGTCAGCAAAACGATTCTATGGCCGTATTGAAACATTCCAACAGCGGCATTTAGGAGTCTGGAGCTGACTTGACAACAAAGTTCTTTGTGAGTAAAAATGTGGAACGGCAGCTCTTGGCTATGATAACGCCGAAGAAACCATCATTTTTTGCGTATGACGATGTGAATCAGCAACTCTTGAAAACGGCCACTGCTATGATGATGTGGAAAAAGCCATCAGTACTTGGCGTCGCGTTTCTCAGCCCAAGTTCAGGATAGGATGTATAGCGGCTCCAACAACCAGCTCTAGTAAACCGATTCGCTGTTATGAAAATATGGGTTGCGACTTTTTGACACGATCCGGAACACTTGATTGCGGCTTCTGACAAAGGTTAATTCAGTCAGCAACATTCGATAGGACTGTATTAGACTATATGGCCAGCAAAACATCTGTTGTTTGTTGTAGTAACGCAGAGCATCTTGAAAGGATGTTCCATAACAATATCACTTCACATTGTGTCCGCGACAAGGCCAGTTTTGAGTCACGGCACCAATTCTGTTATATAACAGTGTTGGTACATTGTAAAGCAGAGACAATACGTTGGCTGGAGTTTTCAATTGTTTATTTAGTCAAATACATCGTAGAATATCAAGTGACCATCGATCATACAAAATAGGTGTTGTTGACTTCAAACTCCGATGGTAACTGTTTATATCTAACCCCGCATCACAGCTTGAGCGTCCCTAGTTACCTTTCAACGGGATGCTCAACCGTGCCTAGTCTTTGCACACCACCTATTAACCCACTAACAGAGATGGTGCTGTTACACTACCAATGCCAAGCCTGGTCAATGACAGAAAAAAGAGAAAAAAAATCACAACAACAGAAATGAGATTCCCGAGAAGAATACTCAACAACGTATTAAGAAGAGAGAAAATCAGAAATGAAGAAATGACAACTAAAGTTAGGGTTATAGCCGCGCTAGATTTCGTCAGAAAACAGCAGGTTAAATGGTTTGGCCATATAACTAGATTGCCAACTAACAGTAGGCCTATACCTCAACAAGCAATTATTTACAGACCAGACGGAAGCAGAGGAAGAAGCCGGCCACGTAAACGACGGACAGAGGGAATAGCAGAGTCCATGGGAATATCGATATAGGAACTCTCCCGCTGTTTATGCTTCACCTCAACACCGCAAGGTAAAAGAGGAACCTGATGAGATGAGATGACTTTTGTTAAAATGTCTTTTAACAGTTTGGCGACTGGCATCAGACTTTCCATAATTACAAATCCCTAGGGACAGTTCCATTGTGATTCCGGCCTATGTCGTCCGGTTAACGAGTGAAATTTTCTTGGAGACTCCTGGGGTTCGTTGCTGGAACTATGGAGCCCATACTTTGTGTAGGAAACAAACCCGAGCCATATAAGATACACCCCCCCCCCTCTGCCGTGTGTCCACCTTGACGAGGTAGAGGGGCTTGCGCGTTCCAATGACCCCAAGAGCTATGCCGACGGTAGCACAGCTACTGGTAGGGTCGGACAGGTCAAGGGAGAGGGACCAGGCGAAGAGACGTACAAACCTGCTGCCTTGTAGGTAGACTGGGGACAGTCAAAGGCTAGGGAAAGCATCCCGAACAAATGCTTGTCGAAATCGGATGTACTGAGCCACAGGCTTGACAAAGAAGTGCAACATAACTTTATCATTTCATGATGCCACAGATGAAAATTAATTGTTATGGTGCTAATCCCGTGAAGTCCCATCAGGCGGTGATAGTGCCGGGCCCCCTGCCTCGAGGGGGTCCACCCATGACTACTGGTGGCCACCTTCCCCTGTGCTGTGGAGTCAAGGCACAGAGGAGTAGGTTAAGAGCTATTGACCAAACACCCCAGACACTCAACATACTACAATGGAATGCAGAAGGAGTCTATAACAAGAAAGCCTCCCTAACACAGCGTCTTCATAAAGATAGAATAGATGTGGCATGCATTCAAGAGACACACCTCAACGCCAATCGCACATTTTCAGTCGAGGGATATCAGGCCACACGTTTCGACCGTGAAGGACACAAAGGAGGAGTTCTAATACTTACATGAAATACAATACCTTGCAGCGAAGTATCTGTGATCTCTGACAACCAAACGGAAATTATAGGTGTTGATATAATGATAAAGGACGTGAAAATAAGAATTTACAATCTGTATAGCTCGGCAGATAAGGATCTTACACTCTCAAACATGGAAATAACTGACACAAATTGCATTGTTGTCAGAGACTTTAATAGCCGTTCAGAAAGATGGGGATACCCAGATACTGACAAAAGAGGAGATGAAGTGGAGGACTGGGAAATAGACTCAAATCTCCATCTACTCAACAAAGCGGATGACACCGAGCTTCTACTCCAGAAGATGGATTACCACTTCTGCTCCAGACTTAGCTTTCTGCACAGGAGACATCCTCCACAAAATCTATCGCCATGTGCTTGACCAATTAGCAGGTAGTGACCACAGACCAATCAAGCTTGTAATAAATATGGAGTATGTTCCACCGGAGCAAAAGCCTTCGCCCCGTTGGAATTACAAACGAGCAGAGTGGGACAGATTTGCCATACTAATAGACAAATATTGTGAAAACATAAATACACGATATGGAAACATGAAGCAAATGGTGGAAAGTCTTAACAAGAGCAATAATACAGGCGGCGACTGAGTCTATTCCAAGAGGAGTGAGGAAAAATTACAAACCATACTGGACTGAAGAACTACAAATTTTGGAGGACAAAGTTGAAGATGCTAGGAAGACCGCAGAGAGAGAACAAACAACTGAAGCGAACATCTCTCTCAAAGCCATCTCAGCAAAATATAAAAGAACAGTAAATCAAACAACAAGAGATTGTTGGAGGAAAAAAACAGAAAACCTGAATTTTGACAGGGATGGAAACAAACTATGGAAACTAGTGAAAGCCATGAACAATGAAGGACCTAGAAAGAAACAAATAACAATTAAACAAGGAAATGCCTTGCTTACAGGAAAAAAGGCTGCAAATGCACTAATGGAACACTATGCCAGTGCAAACCACATTGATATTACAGCCGAACAGAAGAAAGCAATCAAAGATAATCAGATACATCATAGATATACAGAGACAGCAGCAGAATATATGATGGCAAATCTAACAATGGAAGAAATGGAACAGGCAATGAATACCCTAAAAAAGAAGACATCACCAGGAAAGGATGGAATCACAAATGAAATGCTAATAGGACTAGGCACTAAGGCAAAAAAGAAACTACTAGCAGTCCTAAATTACAGCTGGAAGAGGGGAATAGTCCCACAGGCATGGAAGGAAGCTATACTAATACCAGTCCCAAAGAAAGGAAAAGACCTGGAAGAACCAAATGGCTATCGACCTATCAGTCTTCTTAGCTGTGTAGGAAAATTAATGGAACGCATTATCAATGGCAGGCTAACATGGCATCTGGAAGAAAACCAACTCTTAACACCTCACCAAGCAGGATTCAGAAAGTACAGATCCACTGAAGATCAAATAACCTATATAGCTCAGGAAATAGAGGATGCCTTCCAAGAGAAAAAGCACACACTAGCGGTCTGGATAGATTTAGAAAAAGCATTTGATAAAGTATGGAAGGAAGGACTGAAAGTAAAACTGCAAAAAATGCATGTTTGTGGGAAAATGTACAAATGGATCAGCCACTACCTTGAGAACAGAACTGCCAGGACAAAAGTACAAGGACAAACCAGCAAAATGATGCTATTGGAGCAAGGTGTCCCCCAAGGAGGAGTTCTTTCACCAACATTATTCCTAGCATATATAAACGACATCACGGAAAATTTTCCAGCCAGAGTACACACATCATCCTTTGCAGATGACCTAGCCATATGGACATCTGAAGAATATATTAGTACAGCTAACAGCAGAATACAGCAAGCCCTATTAGCGCTAGAGGACTGGTCAAAATCATGGCTAGTGAAGATAAGTGAGGAGAAAACAACATGCACAGTGTTCTCCCTCTCAACTAAAACTCAGCAACCTAAGCTGGTATTGAATGGAAAAATATTGCGCCATGAAGAAAATCCAAACTATCTAGGAGTCACCTTTGATCGTCGCCTGACATGGAAGACAGGTTGAGAAAAATCGAACAAGAGCAAGGCAAAGAATGGCAATCATGAAAAAGCTTGCTGGTACAACGTGGGGAGCAGATGAGAAAGTTCTCAAGAAGTTATATACTGGACGGGTGAGGCCAGTACTGGAATATGGCATTGCAGCTTGGGCAACAGCAGCTAAGTCAAACTTTAACAAAATAAGTAGAGTCCAAAATCAAGGAATGCGAATCATAACTGGAAGCCTGAAGACAACGCCTATTAATGAATTAGAAAAGATCACTTGTTTACAACCAATGCAGGATAGAAGAGATAGCAGAGCCCAGCAACAAGCTGAAAAATTTAGAAGATTGACAGACCACCCTATGTATAAAAGGTTTAGTGGTTTTGGAAAGGGAAGACTGAAGCGTAGCAACTTTGTAGAAACTGCAAAACGAAAGATTAGGGCAGATCCCATACTTAACATATCAACAGTCAAACCCATTTACAATGCAGACAAGTTCCCAGCTTGGAGACAGCAGCAACTGCCTGAGATGATAGAAAACATTCCTGGTATTGAGAAAAAGAACACTCAGCATGAAACCGAAAGAAGAGAAATAACCCTAAACTACATAAAAGAACATTACCCAAGCAGCAATTGGACCCATGCATATACAGATGGATCAGCCAAAAATTCAGTAGAGAATGGAGGAGGAGGAATTCTCCTAAATTTAAAAAATGGAGTGAAAAAAACACATTCAGTGGCAACTGGAAAGTTCTCAAGTAACTTCAAAGCGGAGGTAGAGGCTCTGAAAACTGCAGCAGAAATGCTCTTGATGGAGGAAAATAAAGAGACGCAAATAGCTATCTTTACAGATGCAAAGTCAGCTGTCTCAATACTGAAGAGCAAAAACAGCACAGAACTAGCTGACCTAAGAGCAGCACTCCATGGTCTATGCCAGAAATCCAAAAAAGTTGTAATACAGTGGATCCCATCACATTGCAGTATACCTGGAAATGAAGAGGCTGACAGACTGGCAAAAGAGGGCGGACGACTACCACAGCATGACATAGACATAACCTATAATGAGGCAAAGAGGTTGATAAAAAGCACTTATAGAACCAAATGGGAATCAGAGCATCCAGGCCACCAGAAGGATGATGCATATTACAAACTCGACCGAAGAGAACAAGTAGCAATCTTCAGACTCCGCACAGGACATAACAGGCTGAAATACCACTTGTTCAACAAACTAAAGATAGGAGACACAGATGAATGTAATTGTGGAACTGGTAAAATGACAGCTAAACATTTGCTGCAAGAGTGCCCAATATATGCAGAACAGAGAAAGATATTTTGGCCTACACCTGCTTCATTCGAGGACAAGCTCTATGGAAATATCAACAAGCTCAAGTCGACTGCAGCTTACTTTAACTGTATTCAAGTTGACATTTAAATGTACATGAAGAAGTATTTAGACTGCCACACTTCATACCACAGGCATGTCGGTTACACAAGCCTCCCAGAGGCATGAAATGGAATATTGCTTGGATAGCAAATCCATTACGTGGAAAGTCCGAATCGAAAGCTCACTGTGTGGATGTCATCTGCAAACTGCATTCTTCTGGCTTCTGGAAGAACAGCCTATGGTGAACGGAAGGCCCAATATACGGAAGTGAGGCTAAGCAGCCATGTGCAGGACGTGACGATTCCTTGGGTGAGCCCAGTACCAGAGCGCTGTGTGATGGCTCTGCAATTATGGAAGCCTCCTTGGATGGCGGGGAATGCCCATGGTCTGCCCCTGCCTTCCCTTGAGGGCCGACCAGGATGCCTTTGGCTGTTCTATATGGGCCAGCTGGGATGGGAGATAACACCACAACAGTGAGAGTCTAACGTCCTAAGAAACCCCCCGGGAAGGTTAACCCGGTCAACAAATGCCCGCAGAAGTCGGCCTAACGGCGCAAGAACGCAGCTCTGCTGTAAACAGGCACAACGCAATCACGTCCGGAAAAAAAACTCCGGATGAACGAAGAAGAAGAAGATACACCCAGTGCAATGAAGTCCTTCCTCCTGCTTTTTAACACTTTTTGTTTCATTTTGTATGTGGGTGACTTCCGGTCGCCAACATGGCGGTTAGGCATTGAACCGTTAAGGCCTGTGGCGTGTTTATGCTTGCAGCTATGGTTTGCAATCGCATTTTCCTCATGTTAGACTGGTAGTACATGGTTCCGTCACCCTGATACTGAGTGAGTGCATGAGCGGCGCTGTGAAATTTGTGGGGAATGCTTTTACATCTGTCCTGTACAGTGACCTGCATGTTCGGAACAATGGCTACCAGGCTGTTGCTGAATTGACTGATTTGCCCTTGAGTGCATTTTTCAGGAGACTCCCGGGAGTCGGCGCTGAAGTTGCAGAGTTTGTGCTTTATGTGACACTTTCGGCGGGTCTCCCTGCGATAAAAGACCAAGTCATGTGAGAAAACCCGGGTCAATGAGGTCTTTCTGGTGACTGCCGGGTCCATCAACGATGAATTGCTTTTTGTGGATTAATTTTGTGTTGGCATTCTGGCAAAGGCATTATGCACAGTGTACCTGTGCGGGCTGTTGGATTGCCGAGCCTCCTGCCTATTTCACTTTTCACATTGGACAGTGGGGAGCATTTTGTGTGATATTCACTGGCACAGGAACAGCATGATGGGAATGACCCGTTTGCCATGAAGTTGGAACCTCGACTAACTAACTAACTATATGTGTGGAGGAAAAAATCTGACCCATTCATTCACAATGTTAGCCATGTTTCTGTGACATTAATTTCTTCCTTGGGCATACACCCCAGAATGGCTGGGACTAAAGGATGGTACACCCACCTCGATCTTAAGGGGGTAGATTGGAGATTAGCCCTCTCGGATAAGGGAGAAATGAGGACCTGAGCACATTAAAAATCCCTCTGCAGCTGGAGATCAGAAGAGCAGGTTGAACAAGCCACTGCCCTGGCAAACATTTCTAAATTAGTTATTTAGTCGTGGTTACAACTTCATGGCAACGGGTCATGTCATTATGCTCTGTTCCTGTACCGGTGAACAACACACAAAATGCTTCTCACTGCCCCATGTGAAAAGTGGAACAGACAGGAGTCTCGAAAACCAACAGCCCGCACAGGTAAATTGTGCATAATGCCAACACAAAAGTCCACCACGAAAAGTACAGTTCATCATCAATGGAAGTGGCAGTCACTAGAAAACAAGCATTAATGCATTAGGCAACCCAGTTAGTTCAAAGATCAGCCGGCCGCCATTTCCAAACATGCAGTTCACGCTACAAACAACCGCGGACAGATGTAAAAGCATTCCACAAAATTCACAGCTCACAGTGTTGCTCCGTGCACGCAACTCAGTAGCAGGGTGACGGAACAAAATGATAAAAGCTACCCACAGAACAATTTGAAATCCTGCTTACTGTACTCGAGAAACAGCTGCAGGAAATTTGGAAGCAGACCGCCTTGGTTGGTTGTCACTCAAAGGTATGAGTGCCAGTCGTTCAGAAAGCAATGGAAAACTACAGAATATAAACTTGTGAAGAAATCACAAACAGCCAAACAATGCTGGGCTTGACTGCGCCATCCTGTAAAGGGTATGCAACTAACTTTAACCCACATAACTGAGTGGGCTGAGACGGTGGCATGGAGGAATATCAGCAGCAGTTGATCCAGAACACCAAAGACTGAGATACGCCAGCTGGCATGGCACATGCTGATGATGATGACCCATAAAACAGCATTTCTGTTACGCACATGTTAATCCTTGCTACAGAGTGTGCAAGTGCTGAGATTCTCCTGTGGTGATCTCTGGGAGACTGGTGCACTCACGCAGATATCTGTGCCATGGAAGTGATCCTCTACACACCAAACCCATCCATAACCGGGGTCAATAGATCCACACAAGTTCCACAAGTTGGAGGTCTTTACAAGTGACCATCACTCGTGCCATCTTACTTAACTTGTCATAAGGCATCATTGTTAGCATCAAATCAGTCCTTAGGCTTACAGAAGGGGGTTCTTCTCTGTTGCCCACTTCAGCGCACTTTTGTCTTCAGTGATGGGTCTTGACATCATCATCAGGTGCCATGCTGATAAGCGTTTCGCCATCTCACATGATCACCAGAGTAGTGGATCAGTTCTGTGTTCTTGTCTCGACCATACCACATGGCCAAGCCATCCTGGTATTTACTTCTCTGCTTTCCCCTTGTTCTTTTTTTCTCAATCTTGCCAGTTGTCACCAAATTCTCTAGTTTATTTCTTCTCATAATGTGCCGAATTAATTGTGACTGTGTATGTTTAATTTTTTGAATCAGTTTACGGTTTTCATTTGTTTCTTGTAGGACTTGTTATTGGTTTTTCTGTCTGTCCATGGTATTCTTTGCATGTTCCTCAGAAACCAAAATTCCACTCATTCATTCATTCAGTAGCATGACCTTTGCAGAACCTCGCTTCAATATCAACCTTCCGGAAAATTTCTCGGTCATAAGCAAGATGGCCTGTGTCCGATACACCCATCTGGAGATCATGTGCCACATCCTGCACCCATCTGGAGATCATCTGCCACATCCTGCACCCATCTTCTCTTTCGCCTTCCTCTCCTCTGAGGCATATATTGTTCTCTCCAAACTTTTATATCGTTTCAAGTGAGCAAAATATTTAAATTTTCTTTGTTTTAGCGTCTTTAATAGCCAACATTCTTCAATATTCAGCCCTTGAAGTATGAATGCATTTCTTTATTCAAGATATTTTTAGAAGTCTATAAAATTATATTCAAAGGCATTCATGCGCTGTTCAGCTTGTTTAGTAAGTGTCCAGGTCTCAAAGGCGTAGATTGCAATTGGAAAGATCCATGCTCTTAAAAATAATTTTTGTAGGACTATCTGTCCCACTCCACAATTTATTCAGTTGTTTTAGTCTTTGAAAAGCAATAAATATTTGTCTTTTAATTTCTTTCATTGTGTCATCGTTGTTGGTATTCAATGACTCAAGATATTGAAAATGTTCCACCACCTTCAATTTTTCCCCATTAACATATATTTCTTTTATCATAGTAGTTTTATCTGTATGCATTATATTTGTTTTTAAAACTCCACTGCCATTAGAATTTTCAGCTTGTCTGCTCATTGTCCATGTTTAACATCCGTACAAAAGTGCAGGTTCTATGTAGCACTTCAACACAACAGAGGCAGTAAGCGTGGAAATGTCCTGAGTGAAATGATGTTGATTTTCAAATTATTTGAATGAAGAAATAAATGCACGTCTGTTTGACCAGCTACACATATCTTTCCACACATGCTGAAGGATACCTGAGCACCTGGTTGTTTGCTCAAGTGCAACAAAACAGTATATTGATTTTCAAGAGGCAGAGACTAAATTGTTGGCTTCTCGTCCTTGACTTGGGGATGTAAATTACAAGTACCTCAGAAGTCGGAGTGGGTTCACCTGATGGCGAGGGACACTGGTAATAGGGAAAGTTAATCCACGCACAAAAATCGGTCCAGTGTAGTAGAAGTGGTAGCGTGTGTATTTGGACTACGCTTGGGTTCACAGCGAGCGAGTGCAAAAAAAAATATCCGGGACTTAACCATGGAAATATGGCTGTATACAAGGAAGAAGATATTTCATGGAAATATGGCTGTATACAAGGAAGAAGATATTTCATGGAAATATGGCTGTATACAAGGAAGAAGATATTTCATGGAAATATGGCTGTATACAAGGAAGAAGATATTTCATGGAAATATGGCTGTATACAAGGAAGAAGATATTTCATGGAAATATGGCTGTATACAAGGAAGAAATATTTCATGGAAATATGGCTGTATACAAGGAAGAAGATATTTCATGGAAATATGGCTGTATACAAGGAAGAAGATATTTCATGGAAATATGGCTGTATACAAGGAAGAAGATATTTCATGGAAATATGGCTGTATACAAGGAAGAAGATATTTCATGGAAATATGGCTGTATACAAGGAAGAAGATATTTTATGGAAATATGGCTGTATACAAGGAAGAAAATATTTCATCTTTGTTGCTACAAGTTGTCCTTGTTCCTCGGCTGTTTATGGTGGTCACCTTGGTGTAGTTAAGTGGTTCTCAACTTTTTTTTTTTGGCCTATGCACCCCTTCATCATATGTTCAGAATGTCCCCCCCCCCCCCACCTCCTTGAAGCTAACTTAACACATTCTAGAACAAGTCTAGACGTCTACTTACGTTATAAAACAAATTTCAGAAGGGCGAGGAGTACAGAACCGTAAAGTACGGAAGGAAAAACAATATCAAGTAATTGGTTCTTGTATTAGCGCGATCTTGAAATAATCTTACTTTCCCCTCCCTGGAAATCCTAAAATTCCCCCCTAGGAGGGAAATTTCCCACCGGTTGAGAACCACTGGTGTAGTTGATAAGGGGTTACACTGATGTCATGAGCATAGCCAGACCAGATTTCAGCACCTGCATTCACCACCTGCTGAAAGAGGAATAGGACGTCCACCTCCTCCGTGTATTCGGGCCTACATCATGTGAGGGGCCTATCACCACTACATCATGTGAGGGTCCTATCACCACTGACACACACGGTAGTAGGACCCTGCCTCGAGACATGCTTGTTTGTTTAGACCAAGTCTTACTTTGATTTCAGATGGAGGGACGGACATTTGTAATCTTCTTCTTCTTCTTCTTTGCGTTCATCCGGAGTGTTTGTTTTCAGATGTGATTGCGGTGTGTGTTAGGCACCCTTGGGTCGAAAACCATTAGGTCAACACATCCGGCTTTTGCGTGTATTTTTGAACAGGTTAGCATTCCTGGGAGACTCACTTTTGTGGTACCATCCACCTCCCAGCTGGTCAAGTTGGAACAGTCGAAGACTTCGCGGTCGTCCCTCAAAGGAAGGCAGGGACAGTCCATAGCATTTTCCGCCATCCTGGGTGGCTTCCATAATTGCAGAGACAGTTGAAATTCATACAAGAGACAACATTGCAGATATAGACAAATTTCAAGTGAAAGACTAAAGAAGAGGAAGTTACATCAGTCACAGTGGTTTAGGAACAAGTAACAGGTTTCTCTTATCATCATCATCTTCCATTTCTGCCGTCAAGCGTCGTGGGGAGGAATAATTTGCGTTCCAGCGCCCGGTGGGCGGCACTGGATAGTGTCATTCCGTGTGGTTGTACAATGTCTTTGATGTCGTCAATCCATTTTCTTCTTGGACGTCCTCGTGGTCTCGTCGCAGATGATCTTTGATGTAAGGCCAGTGATGGTAGTTGATGGTGTTGCATTCTAACGACATGGCCAAACCACTTGATCTTCTGTCTTTCAATAAATGTGGCATAAGGTGTTGATCCCACAGTCTGTCTGATAATAGCATTTCTTACTCGGTCTCCGATTGTTAGGTTGGCAGCTCTCCTCAGGCACCTCATTTCGCAGGTGTTGATTTTGCGAAGGTGTGATTTGGATAAAGTCCAGGTTCTGAGATTGGTAGCTTATCTTGGACATATAATAATAGATGATGGCAGAAGTGAAATGGAAATCAAAAAGAGAACAGGAATGGCCAAAAATGCTTTCAACGGCATGAAATCATTATTAACATCTAGAGAGATTAATAACGCATTAGGGACGCAGAGGTGTTTCCAAGGCACCAGGGCCGGGTTATATTCTGGCCAAGACCTATTGACGCGTCCTCGTCGAGCGTCCTGGGCAACAGGTCCCTCGGGGTCCTGGCTGAATTCAATAGGATCGCCGATTCCTCCGAAGTCGGAGAGTGTCTGCCTGTACGGCGAGGAACCACCAGTCTGCACACCAATAAGCCAGACATGGGACAACGGATACTCACGCAAAACTCAGGTCCTGTATGACATCACACTGATGCTGGACAACAGGATGTCTTCATCCGACATACAGGACTTTGCGTTGGAGCTCAAGCCAACGAACACAAGCAAGCAAGCAAGCAATAACGCATTAAAAATGAGAATTGTCAAATGCTATGCATTTTCAACGCTACTATATGGCTCGGAAGCCTGGACATTGAACAAGCAACTAGAAAGTCGCAGAGAAGCCCTGGAGATGTGGATATACAGACAAATAGGTCGTATTTCATGGAAACAAAAACAATCAAATGCAGAGGTCCTAGAAAAAATGGGAATGAAGAGAGAGTTGATGAAAGAAATAAAGAGAAGACAAGTGAAATATTTTGGCCACGTTAAAAGACATGATACTCTTATAAAAACCATACTGGAAGGCAAGGTTGAGGGCAAGCGAGCAAGAGGTAGACAACGATACAAGTGGGAGGATAACATCAAGAGATGTTCGAACATCAGCCTGACAGAATGTACAGTCAAGGCAAGAGACAGACAGTGTTGAAGATCCATTGCAGCCAACCTTCATTGCGGAGACGGCACCTGATTGATTGATTGAATATTTAGCTTTATCACAATAGTAAGTCTCATGGCAGGAAATTGTATGTGAAGTATTAGGACCTTCACATTTTGAAGGCCTGAGTGCATGAAGAAGAAATACAGGGTGTATTTTTAATGACTGTGGGGCGTTTTGAAAATATTGCCGCTCCAAGTTTTGTATTTACCCTCTGTGAACTCATGCAACATAAAAGGTAAATACAAAAGTTGGAACGGCGATATTTTCAAATACCCCTCAGTCATTAAAAATACACTTGTAGGTGGTGTCAGGATCTTACTTCTAACTTAACTCATAGCTCGTTTGTTCTGACAGGGAGTAAAACACAATCATACACTACGAATGATTGTACGAAACACACGGTAACATAACTGAACACAATTTAATCACATTCTTCAGATAATGTATCGCTCACAACTAGCGGCATTCTCATTTACAATTACGTATGTACAAATCTACAAGATCATCAATGCTTACAATAGCATACTTTCAGTCTCCACAGAGCATACGAGCTTTCGTACATCAAGCATCGAATAATACATGAAATACAAGCCACTTTCTCGCACGTCTGTCCAGTCTCATAGTCGTCCGCAGCCTGAGCTCCCAGCCAGGGTTTCGTGGTAGCCCGGCTTTGGGTTCTTGTGTGCTTCGTGCGCCATGCTGACCATTGGCTACTGCGCAGTTGCTGCTAGTTGAGTTCACATTCGTCCTTGTTCGTCGTCTTCCAGGCGCGGGCGAGTGAGATTCTGACAGGTGGTCAGTCTTTCCTTTGCTTAGTGAGCATTAACAGTATCACCAAACCCTAGCCTGATAGTACTGATTCCCCAGGCAGTGTAACACTTAACCACTAGACAAAGTATGCCTACCTGTCACATTATAACAGAACTAATGTGTACCTGCATCGCAACATGTCACATTATAACAGAATATTCAGCTTGATCACATGTCACACTACAACAGAATTAATAGTTTCACTTACAATAATGGAACTAATGTTTATTTATACTCTGTTAAGTTGAATTATGGCTGAATGGGTAAGAACGCATGTTCTTAAACATCCGGTGTGCTGATGTCGAGGTAATCGGTTTAACCCCTACACCAGACAGCTGGACTAAAATGTTGGCCTTGACTT
>JACEFZ010023911.1:275000-362500 GCA_014155875.1 Cepaea nemoralis
AGCACGAACTCCGTAGCTCAGGCGACGACTCCCAAGAGTCTCCTGAAAATGCACTCGTGAACCGAAAAGGAAAACCAGTCAATCCAGCAACAACCGGTCACCATCGTTCCGAACATGCAGTTCACGCACTGCGAACAGATGTAAAAGCATTCCTCACGAAATTAACAGCTCACAGTGTCGCGCTTCGCACTCATTCAGTAGCAGGGCGACGGAACCATAGCCTCCTTATTCGCCTCTTACGACGCACATGGTAGGCAACAGTGTTACTATTCTTTGCTCCCCTGTATGGGCCCCGGCAACACACGGGCGAATAATAAATGTGTGATGTGGTAGATGTTGCAAATACATAAACTGATACAATGATGATGATGATGATGATGATGATGATGAGCATACACATTATAATAATGTTAATAATAATAATAGAAATAATAAGCATAATAATGATAATGTTGATAACAGTAACAATTATTATGATAATACTGTTGACACATATAAGGATCTTCATCATAATAAGTATAACAGTTGTATTGATAATATTAACGATAATGATGATAATAATCATGCTAAAGTACAGACACGTTTCACACAGTCAGGAGTGTCACATGCCTGTGGTCATTGAAATTAAGGTGAGTGGCCGTACAAGATAAACAGTTCACGAGATAAAATAGGGCGGATAGTAAGTTCCCCAGAGGGCGTGAATGAGAAGACAGTAATTGAAAGGGAGAGCTGAGAACAAGTCAGCTGGCTAAAATAAAGGTGAGGCAGACAGTTGAAGCAGTGAGATTGTGTGTTGTGTGTGAAGCAATGTGGGGCATAGAATTTTTTAAAAAGACAGAGACAAAGATTGACGGGTAGTTGAGGTTTGGACTCCGAGCTGAGAGGGAGTTGAGTGTAGACCAGACCAGGAGAAGGTCGTGGTCTGATAAAGTGAAGAATTGTGACGGAGTTTGGAAGATAACTCCGCACTGTGGGTTCCAGGGATAGTGAGTGGAATTCGAGACCCATAGTGGGTTACTTTGAGTCGGGCCTAGAGAGAGGCTAGTATACCTGTCGTGTGGGACGATATTTTAGTAGCCTTGAGAGGCAAGTGTTATTCGACGTGTTCCATTGGGATGGAGATATATTCTTAGAGAATTATTGTTCCTGGATTTATATGTTACATGTGTCTGTGTTAATTCAGAATTAAAGGAATATTATGTGCGCAAATTAACGCTTGTTCACTGACTGGTGTTTGGTGGTGATGCATCTTGATTAATCTGTTGTTCAACATCACATTGTTACAAGGACATACCCTAGACATAACCATAGCCACTCTATCTGTCACTTAGTCAACATTCACTTTGTGACAGAGAAGATTTCTGGGAGGCTTCGTCGATTAGAGAGAACACTAACATCAGAGACATTAGTCGGATGCCCAATTACAACAACAATTATGAGAGCTCTCCTGTCAAGAATAAACACCATTTTCAGTAGACAGCGCATTTCAAAAGTGTCGGAGAATTAATACAGAGTCCACGAGAAACCAGGTAAAAATATCATTTCTCACTCGGAGTGGGGAGAGGTAGACGGGGAAAGTGTGTCCACGATATAAACACTGGGTTTCTTCCGTGCGGGAACTGGGTAGCACATAGGTCACGAGAAGGTCAGGACAGGTAAACTGGATACCAGGCAGTATTTCTTCGGCTATCAGGGACGTCAGAAAATTAACGCAAACAGGCGCGTGTGTTTATAGGTCAAGTGAACAGTACAAAAAGTCGGCGCCATGATACTGGCAAGATGATATTCTGACAGGTGCGTGTGGGTGTGACGAAGACAGGATTTAATGACAGTGAGCAATTTCGTTGAGAAGTCCTGGGCGTGGTGAGACATCTTGTGTGTGTGTTGAGGACAAAGCACAGGGTGGTTGCAGGGCGATAGGTTAAGAATTCACCACAGGTAAAACGGACGGTGGAAATTGTGAGTCGCCACGGACAAATTGGGTTGACAAGAGGGTCAGTGCTGTTTACGAGGACAGCGAAGTATGTGTGGATAACGGAAAAGTTCCGGACATTACTTTGTTCGCAGTCAGTGAAGATTGTAGTACACTGAGGTACTAACAGAGATGACCTTGTGAGTCAAGGCCGAGAACCAGGGAATTTGACGGAAAAATTTCCACGGAGAATAACACGTTGGGTTTCTACTGAAACTAGGATTTACGTTTAACGTCTTTGTGTGTGTGTGTCATCATCGGCAAACAAACCACAACAGTCATTCAGGTGCCGTCTTCGCAAATATGAGCGCATTTTTTCACCAAAAAAGACTTGCGAAGCGGATTTAAAGCGCGTGATCATTTTCTGCTATTCGTTGGTTTAACCGGGTCAGCAACAGTGAAACCATACCATCACTTCAAAGCGACAGTGACTACGCAGATAAACATTCATTGATTTTAAAGGTATTTTCGGCTCCCCAAAACGCAACGAAAACCCAATATTTCTGGCAAAACAAGAGCGTTCACATACATTATACAATCACAGGCCATCCCTACAGGGAGGGTTACAAAAACATTACGGACTGTGAAGATACAAGGCGTTGGGATAATTATCATCATCTTCAACTTTTACGACAGTCGAAAATCGTGTCACCACGTCAACAAAAAGTGACAACGCATCAGAACTTTAATTCATTGTGGGAAGCTAACGTCGTAATCTTTTCAAAACAGTAACCGACAAACATTTCCAGGCGATTTTCGGAGACTATTGAAAACAAATTAAGGACTTTTTTTTAAGATTCTACCATCGCATTGGTGTCGGCAACCCTTGTTTGCTTCTGTTGTTCTCATCGTCCTAAGTATTGTTGTTGTTGTGCGTTACGTAAATATTTGTATGTGGTCCAGTGGTCGTAATAAGTAGGATATTTTTGCTTTATTTCTCGAAATGCGGGAGACAGAGCAAAGGTGAAGTTTCTAGGTGCACATTGTATTGGTTGAGAGACAGCTGACGAGTCAGTTTGTTTTGTGCTGTGGCATTGGGTCGTCTCGACATTGTACATGGTGTCCAAGTGTCTACGTCAGATCTATGTACATTATTCATTTTATATTTGTTCTTTTTACTGTTTTCTCTTTACTGTTACATATAATATTTGAGTTCTTTGGATATATGGTATTGTTGTAATGCTTATGTTAATACATCTTCTATCTAGATGGTATTTGTCAGTTTATATTATGCGCACGGTATGGTCTTTCATGGGCATGTTTATGTCAGTGGTTTTTATTTCTATGTAATCATCCGTCTGCGTTTCACCGGCCTATGCGTCTAGCGTTTAATAGTTCGCAGTTAGTGTGTATCATCCATTTGTGTATGTATATGTATGTTTACAACTATTTCCAGGAATTGTTCTACAGTTATTTGATATATATATATATATATATATATATATATATATATATATATATATATATATATATATATATATATATATATATATAGGAGGGAGTATAGTTATATTCCCCCCTCACTACCTAGTGCTTATAGAGTGACTGGGTGAGTACAGAGTGATATTGTAGCACTACGGATTTACGTACACAGGGAGTGCGGGTGTACTTAGGGAAGTGACACAAAGACTAACAGCAGAGTCTGGACATTTATAGTTGGCTGATTCACAGCAACGTGTCCACAAGTACAAGATGCCTACTTTAATGGATTATATTGAAGCAGGTGAAAGAATAGGCCTGAAAGGTAAAGAGTTACAGGAGTATGCAGAAGCGAAAGAACAAAAGCAGACGGAAAGAGAGGAGAGGCATAATGAACGCGAGGCAAAGCGTCTACAGGAAGAGAAAGAGACGCAAGTAAAACTAGCTGAAATGGAAAACAAACGTCTACAGGAAGTAAGTTAGCTGAAAATAGAAAACAAGCGCTACAGGAAGAGACACAAGTAAAACTAGCTGAAATCGAGTTAAGAAAACTAGAACTATCTTCGAAAGGTCAAAGTGATGAAAGCAGAAGACCGTCGCAGTCGTCACAGAGATTAAAACTGCCATTTTTTACAGACCGAGACAACTTGGATTCCTATTTGTCGAGATTCGAAGCATCAGTGAAGGTATTAGGCATCCCAGAAAGCGAGTACGCAATTAGACTGGGCGAGTATTTAACGGGTAAGGCTCTAGATAACTAATGTTTAATTTACCTGTAGAAGAAAGGAACAACTACACTATCTTACGTCAACGTTTGCTGACAAAGTTCCAACTAACTGAACATGGATATAGAACAAAGTTTAGACAGTTAGGGCCAGAGACAAATCAAGATTTCACAGATTTTGTTAACACAGTAAAGAACACATTTAATAAGTGGATGGAGCTGGCAGAGGTAGGAAAAGATTTTAATAAATTAGTGGATTTAATGCTGAGAGACAAGGTATTATCATCGTGCAATACTAATTTAGTGGCTTTCTTCGAGGAACGTAAGCCAAAGGACATAGACACAATGTCACAGTTAGGGCAAAACTATATGACTGCACATCCTAACAGTTCTATTGGGAAACTAATGAGTGAGGAAATAGTCTGTGCAGCGTACACTAAACAGGACCAGAATCCAGTCATTAGACCAAGGGCGAAAAGTGTGGATTCAGCACAGAAAGGTGAGCAGCAAGAACTTCAAGATAATGGTTTCCGAGGAAACAATGTTGGTAGAGTAGGACGGTACCCATATAGAAGAGGGAACTTCCAGAGACGTCCAAATTATGCCGGATGTTGGAATTGTGGGAGCTGGAGACACAAAATGGCAGATTGTGATGCACAACCATCAGATGGACCAACGAACAACAGTAAAAGGGAGATCACTTGTTTCAAATGTGGAAGGAACGGGCATGTCAGTCATCAATGTAGGATGAGAGAAACAGAGCACTCAAATGCAGCACAAGTAATTGAGACGCTGAACAATGAAGATTGTAGTGGGTGCAAACCTCTTTTTGAAAAAGACAGGTCAGCCAGTCTTAATATGTGGTCACACAGTTAAAGCAGGATCAGCAGTGCATGAAGGAGGAAGTCTGAAGATGCATCATGGGTTTGTTAATGATAGGCCAGCGTTAACAATTAGGGATTCCGGATGTACGTCCATCGGGGTGAGAAAGAGTTTAGTGCAACCCTCGGATTATACAGGAGAAAAGATTAGATCCATAACATTTAATGGGACAGTAGAATTCTACCCAATAGCCGTGATAACAGTAAAAACACCATACATAACAGGAAGAGTGACAGCATGTGTTTTAGACTCACCAGTGGCAGATCTCATCATAGGAAATGTATAGGAGTTAAAGAGTGTACAGAAGAGGAAGTAGTTTATTGGGACCAAAAATATAGTGTAAGCAGTAATGAGGTAGTTACCACAAGAGAACCTAAATTAGAGAGTATAGCTGAGGTAGAAGAGGCACTTGAAGTAGACACAGGAACTCAGGACAAGGATAGTACAGCTGAGCAGATGAGAATGGATCCCAAATATAGTGCTAGTGACTCCCAGAGACAAGATACTACTCTGAACAAATGTTCCCAAGGGTGTAGGAGAGTAGAACATAGGCAGTCAAAGAAAGGTAGATGGTGCTTCGAGAGGAAGAACAATGTTCTTACTCGCCGCTTTTCAGATAGGGGAACTGCACGTGGGCAAGTAGCAGTACCTTTAGCACACAGACACCGATATACTAGAACAGCTCAGGATAGTGCATGTGCAGGGCACATAGGCATAAGGCGTATGCAGCAGAAAGAAAGGTGCCAGATATATGGGCCAAGATTGAATAAAGAGTTCAGACTAAACAGAGACTCAAGTGTAACGGTGCAATATGCAGATAGGAAAGTTGAGTCAGGTCAAAAGAGTGTTCGCGACATTACTGACCCAGGGCTAGGGATAGCAAACAGATGTTGTAATTGTAGAGGTACCATGAGTGATGGGTACATGAAAGGTAGACACAGCATCGACAGGAATCAGAGGTGGGTTAATGCAAGAACAGAACCACCTGATATAGTGGTCGGTACACAAATAGTATTGTGTGGTCGTGAAGTAGTAAGAGACCTGTGGGTACATAAGTATAATGCTTTTCTATGATGTATTATTATTATTATGTGATGTATTAGTTCATGCATTGATACAAAAGATAGAAAGTTGTTTGTATTTATGTGTGGGGAATATGGGAGTTTACTATGAGTATTTGATATATTATTAAGTGTGGTAGCTAGAGTAAGTTGGATTTATACTAACGACTACCCAGGCAATGTGTCTGGGTCACATATTTGATAAGTATTAGTCTCCCAACATTTGAAAACGATGTTTTCTTTTGAGGGTGGGGTAGTGTCACATGCCTGTGTTCAGTGGCATTAAGGTGAGTGGCCGTACAAGATAAACAGTTCACGAGATAAAATGGGGCGGATGGTGGGTCCCCCAGAGGGCGTAAATGAGAGGACAGTAATTGAAGGGGGAGCTGAGAAGAGGTCAGCTGGTGAGGCAGACAGTTGGAGCAGTGAGGTTGTGTGTTGTGTGTGAGGCATTGTGGGGGCATAGAATTGTTGAAAAGAGAGGGACAAAGATTGACGGGGAGTTGAGGTTTGGACTCCGAGCTGAGAGGGAGTTGAGTGTAGACCAGACCAGGAGAAGGTCGTGGTCTGATAAAGTGAAGAATTGTGACGGAGTTTGGAAGATAACTCCGCACTGTGGGTTCCAGGGATAGTGAGTGGAATTCGAGACCCATAGTGGGTTACTTTGAGTCGGGCCTAGAGAGAGGCTAGTATACCTGTCGTGTGGGACGATATTTTAGTAGCCTTGAGAGGCAGTGTTATTCGACGTGTTCCATTGGGATGGAGATATATTCTTAGAGAATTATTGTTCCTGGATTTATATGTTACATGTGTCTGTGTTAATTCAGAATTAAAGGAATATTATGTGCGCAAATTAACGCTTGTTCACTGACTGGTGTTTGGTGGTGATGCATCTTGATTAATCTGTTGTTCAACATCACATTGTTACAAGGACATACCCTAGACATAACCATAGCCACTCTATCTGTCACTTAGTCAACATTCACTTTGTGACAGAGAAGATTTCTGGGAGGCTTCGTCGATTAGAGAGAACACTAACATCAGAGACATTAGTCGGATGCCCAATTACAACAACAATAATGAGAGCTCTCCTGTCAAGAATAAACACCATTTTCAGTAGACAGCGCATTTCAAAAGTGTCGGAGAATTAATACAGAGTCCACGAGAAACCAGGTAAAAATATCATTTCTCACTCGGAGTGGGGAGAGTAGACGGGGAAAGTGTGTCCACGATATAAACACTGGGGTTTCTTCCGTGCGGGAACTGGGTAGCACATAGGTCACGAGAAGGTCAGGACAGGTAAATTGGATACCAGGCAGTATTTCTTCGGCTATCAGGGACGTCAGAAAATTAACGCAAACAGGCGCGTGTGTTTATAGGTCAAGTGAACAGTACAAAAAGTCGGCGCCATGATACTGGCAAGATGATATCCTGACAGGTGCGTGTGGGTGTGACGAAGACAGGATTTAAGACAGTGAGCAATTTCGTTGAGAAGTCCTGGGCGTGGTGAGACATCTTGTGTGTGTGTTGAGGACAAAGCACAGTGTGGTTGCAGGGCGATAGGTTAAGAATTCACCACAGGTAAAACGGGTGAGGACGGTGGAAATTGTGAGTCGCCACGGACAAATTGGGTTGACAAGAGGGTCAGTGCTGTTTACGAGGACAGCGAAGTATGTGTGGATAACGGAAAAGTTCCGGACATTACTTTGTTCGCAGTCAGTGAAGATTGTAGTACACTGAGGTACTAACAGAGATGACCTTGTGAGTCAAGGCCGAGAACCAGGGAATTTGACGGAAAAATTTCCACGGAGAATAACACGTTGGGTTTCTACTGAAACTACGATTTACGTTTAACGTCTTTGTGTGTGTGTGTCATCATCGGCAAACAAACCACAACAGTCATTCAGGTGCCGTCTTCGCAAATATGAGCGCATTTTTTCACCAAAAAAGACTTGCGAAGCGGATTTAAAGCGCGTGATCATTTTCTGCTATTCGTTGGTTTAACCGGGTCAGCAACAGTGAAACCATACCATCACTTCAAAGCGACAGTGACTACGCAGATAAACATTCATTGATTTTAAAGGTATTTTCGGCTCCCCAAAACGCAACGAAAACCCAATATTTCTGGCAAAACAAGAGCGTTCACATACATTATACAATCACAGGCCATCCCTACAGGGAGGGTTACAAAAACATTACGGACTGTGAAGATACAAGGCGTTGGGATAATTATCATCATCTTCAACTTTTACGACAGTCGAAAATCGTGTCACCACGTCAACAAAAAGTGACAACGCATCAGAACTTTAATTCATTGTGGGAAGCTAACGTCGTAATCTTTTCAAAACAGTAACCGACAAACATTTCCAGGCGATTTTCGGAGACTATTGAAAACAAATTAAGGACTTTTTTTAAGATTCTACCATCGCATTGGTGTCGGCAACCCTTGTTTGCTTCTGTTGTTCTCATCGTCCTAAGTATTGTTGTTGTTGTGCGTTACGTAAATATTTGTATGTGGTCCAGTGGTCGTAATAAGTAGGATATTTTTGCTTTATTTCTCGAAATGCGGGAGACAGAGCAAAGGTGAAGTTTCTAGGTGCACATTGTATTGGTTGAGAGACAGCTGACGAGTCAGTTTGTTTTGTGCTGTGGCATTGGGTCGTCTCGACATTATACATGGTGTCCAAGTGTCTACGTCAGATCTATGTACATTATTCATTTTATATTTGTTCTTTTTACTGTTTTCTCTTTACTGTTACATATAATATTTGAGTTCTTTGGATATATGGTATTGTTGTAATGCTTATGTTAATACATCTTCTATCTAGATGGTATTTGTCAGTTTATATTATGCGCACGGTATGGTCTTTCATGGGCATGTTTATGTCAGTGGTTTTTATTTCTATGTAATCATCCGTCTGCGTTTCACCGGCCTATGCGTCTAGCGTTTAATAGTTCGCAGTTAGTGTGTATCATCCATTTGTGTATGTATATGTATGTTTACAACTATTTCCAGGAATTGTTCTACAGTTATTTGATATATATATATATATATATATAGGAGGGAGTATAGTTATATTCCCCCCTCACTACCTAGTGCTTATAGAGTGACTGGGTGAGTACAGAGTGATATTGTAGCACTACGGATTTACGTACACAGGGAGTGCGGGTGTACTTAGGGAAGTGACACAAAGACTAACAGCAGAGTCTGTACATTTATAGTTGGCTGATTCACAGCAACGTGTCCACAAGTACAAGATGCCTACTTTAATGGATTATATTGAAGCAGGTGAAAGAATAGGCCTGAAAGGTAAAGAGTTACAGGAGTATGCAGAAGCGAAAGAACAAAAGCAGATGGAAAGAGAGGAGAGGCATAATGAACGCGAGGCAAAGCGTCTACAGGAAGAGAAAGTAAAACTAGCTGAAATGGAAAACAAGCGTCTACAGGAAGAGACACAAGTAAACTAGCTGAAATGGAAAACAACGTCTACAGGAAGTAAAGTTAGCTGAAATGGAAATTGAGAAAGAGAAGATCAAGTGCCAGATGCAAACTGAAATCGAGTTAAGAAAACTAGAACTATCTTCGAAAGGTCAAAGTGAGGAAAGCAGAAGACCGTCGCAGTCGTCACAGAGATTAAAACTGCCATTTTTTACGGACCGAGACAACTTGGATTCCTATTTGTCGAGATTCGAAGCATCAGTGAAGGTATTAGGCATCCCAGAAAGCGAGTACGCAATTAGACTGGGCGAGTATTTAACGGGTAAGGCACTAGAAACCATGTTCAATTTACCTGTAGAAGAAAGGAAACAACTACACTATCTTACGTCAACGTTTGCTGACAAAGTTCCAACTAACTGAACATGGATATAGAACAAAGTTTAGACAGTTAGTGCCAGAGACAAATCAAGATTTCACAGATTTTGTTAACACAGTAAAGAATACATTTAATAAGTGGATGGAGCTGGCAGAGGTAGGAAAGATTTTAATAAATTAGTGGATTTAATGCTTAGAGACAAGGTGTTATCATCGATGCAATACTAATTTAGTGGCTTTCTTTCGAGGAACGTAAGCCAAAGGACATAGACACAATGTCTCAGTTAGGGCAAAACTATATGACTGCACATCCTAACAGTTCTATTGGGAAACTAATGAGTGAGGAAATAGTCTGTGCAGCGTACACTAAACAGGACCAGAATCCAGTCATTAGACCAAGGGCGAAAAGTGTGGATTCAGCACAGAAAGGTGAGCAGCAAGAACTTCAAGATAATGGTTTCCGAGGAAACAATGTTGGTAGAGTAGGACGGTACCCATATAGAAGAGGGAACTTCCAGAGACGTCCAAATTATGCCGGATGTTGGAATTGTGGGAGCTGGAGACACAAAATGGCAGATTGTGATGCACAACCATCAGATGGACCAACGAACAACAGTAAAAGGGAGATCACTTGTTTCAAATGTGGAAGGAACGGGCATGTCAGTCATCAATGTAGGATGAGAGAAACAGAGCACTCAAATGCAGCACAAGTAATTGAGACGCTGAACAATGAAGATTGTAGTGGATGCAAACCTCTTTTTGAAAAAGACAGTCAGCCAGTCTTAATATGTGGTCACACAGTTAAAGCAGGATCAGCAGTGCATGAAGGAGGAAGTCTGAAGATGCATCATGGGTTTGTTAATGATAGGCCAGCGTTAACAATTAGGGATTCCGGATGTACGTCCATCGGGGTGAGAAAGAGTTTAGTGCAACCCTCGGATTATACAGGAGAAAAGATTAGATCCATAACATTTAATGGGACAGTAGAATTCTACCCAATAGCCGTGATAACAGTAAAAACACCATACATAACAGGAAGAGTGACAGCATGTGTTTTAGACTCACCAGTGGCAGATCTCATCATAGGAAATGTTATAGGAGTTAAAGAGTGTACAGAAGAGGAAGTAGTTTATTGGGACCAAAAATATAGTGTAAGCAGTAATGAGGTAGTTACCACAAGAGAACCTAAATTAGAGAATATAGCTGAGGTAGAAGAGGCACTTGAAGTAGACACAGGAACTCAGGACAAGGATAGTACAGCTGAGCAGATGAGAATGGATCCCAAATATAGTGCTAGTGACTCCCAGAGACAAGATACTACTCTGAACAAATGTTCCCAAGGGTGTAGGAGAGTAGAACATAGGCAGTCAAAGAAAGGTAGATGGTGCTTCGAGAGGAAGAACAATGTTCTTACTCGCCGCTTTTCAGATAGTGGAACTGCACGTGGGCAAGTAGCAGTACCTTTAGCACACAGACACCGATATACTAGAACAGCTCAGGATAGTGCATGTGCAGGGCACATAGGCATAAGGCGTATGCAGCAGAAAGAAAGGTGCCAGATATATGGGCCAAGATTGAATAAAGAGTTCAGACTAAACAGAGACTCAAGTGTAACGGTGCAATATGCAGATAGGAAAGTTGAGTCAGGTCAAAAGAGTGTTCGCGACATTACTGACCCAGGGCTAGGGATAGCAAACAGATGTTGTAATTGTAGAGGTACCATGAGTGATGGGTACATGAAAGGTAGACACAGCATCGACAGGAATCAGAGGTGGGTTAATGCAAGAACAGAACCACCTGATATAGGGTCGGTACACAAATAGTATTGTGTGGTCGTGAAGTAGTAAGAGACCTGTGGGTACATAAGTATAATGCTTTTCTATGATGTATTATTATTATTATGTGATGTATTAGTTCATGCATTGATACAAAAGATAGAAAGTTGTTTGTATTTATGTGTGGGGAATATGGGAGTTTACTATGAGTATTTGATATATTATTAAGTGTGGTAGCTAGAGTAAGTTGGATTTATACTAACGACAACCCAGGCAATGTGTCGGGGTCACATATTTGATAAGTATTAGTCTCCCAACATTTGAAAACGATGTTTTCTTTTGAGGGTGGGGTAGTGTCACATGCCTGTGTTCAGTGGCATTAAGGTGAGTGGCCGTACAAGATAAACAGTTCACGAGATAAAATGGGGCGGATGGTGGGTCCCCCAGAGGGCGTAAATGAGAGGACAGTAATTGAAGGGGGGAGCTGAGAAGAGGTCAGCTGGTGAGGCAGACAGTTGGAGCAGTGAGGTTGTGTGTTGTGTGTGAGGCATTGTGGGGGCATAGAATTGTTGAAAAGAGAGGGACAAAGATTGACGGGGAGTTGATGTTTGGACTCCGAGCTGAGAGGGAGTTGAGTGTAGACCAGACCAGGAGAAGGTCGTGGTCTGATAAAGTGAAGAATTGTGACGGAGTTTGGAAGATAACTCCGCACTGTGGGTTCCAGGGATAGTGAGTGGAATTCGAGACCCATAGTGGGTTACTTTGAGTCGGGCCTAGAGAGAGGCTAGTATACCTGTCGTGTGGGACGAGATTTTAGTAGCCTTGAGAGGCAGTGTTATTCGACGTGTTCCATTGGGATGGAGATATATTCTTAGAGAATTATTGTTCCTGGATTTATATGTTACATGTGTCTGTGTTAATTCAGAATTAAAGGAATATTATGTGCGCAAATTAACGCTTGTTCACTGACTGGTGTTTGGTGGTGATGCATCTTGATTAATCTGTTGTTCAACATCACATTGTTACAAGGACATACCCTAGACATAACCATAGCCACTCTATCTGTCACTTAGTCAACATTCACTTTGTGACAAGGAGTGTATTCGGTATGTGGTGCCAGCCTCATTTGTAAATAGACCAATTCAGTGAGTGCTGTGGACAATATGAAGATGGCTGCCATTAATGGCTTGGACCATTCCTGGAGCCGGATCTAGGCTGGTTTGTCCTATGAGGTCGGGTCCAGTTTGTAGAAACTCATTTGTGGAGGATCTTCGAGCATCGAGAACACAGGGAGTTTCCCATGGCAGCGCTAACATTATGTTCAGTAAGCTTTCATGGGTAGTACTAATAAGGCATTGTACTAAATGACGGCAGTAGTCAGATAATGTACTCAGTGACAGAACTAATCAGATAATGTTCTTAGTGAAAGAACTAATCAGATAATTTACTTAGTGACAGAGCTAATCTGGTACGGTATTTAATGACATAACTAGTCAGGTAACGTAATCAGTTGATAGAACTATTCAGTTAACGTACTCAGTGATAGAGCAAATCAAGTAACGCACTCAGTAACAGAACTAATGAGGTAATTTACTTAGTGACAGAGCTAATGAGGTAATTTACTTAGTGACGTAACTAATCGGATAATGTACTTAGTGACAGAAATAATCAAATAATGTACTCAGTGACAGAACTAACGAGGTAATGTACTCAGTGACAGAAGTAATCAGTTAACGTACTCTGTGACATAATTAACTAGGTAACATACTTAGCGACAGAACCTATCAGATAATGTACTCAGAAGGACAGAACGTATCTGGTAATGTACTCAGTGACATAACTTATCAGGTAATGTACTCAGTGACTGAACTTATCTGGTAATGTACTCAGTGACAGAGCTAATCAGATAATGTACACAGTGACATAACTAATCAGGTAATGCACCCAGTGGCAGAGGTAATCTGGTAATGTTTCCAGTGACAAAAGTAATCAGGTTAGAAGTTATTTGCACATCTTTTACAGGACCTCGCAGTCAACCCCTATAATTTTATTTTTCTGTGTCTGATTTGTTTTGGGGCAAGTTTACGTTCAGTAGTTTGCCATTGCTTACTGAATGACTGGTAGTCATATCCATCTTTGAAAACCAATGCAAATCGATCTGCTGCTAAATAACCCGCAGCTGTGTTTCGAACGCGGTATGCATAAGACAAGAACTGGGAAGAGAAAAAATTAATATTTTAGGGATGTACGAAACGAGATGGACAGGAGCAGGCATCAAGATAGATGAAGATTTTAAGATTATTTATTCTGGAGGCGAAGATCGACAAAGGGTAGTGGCAATTATTTTGGACCGGAAAACATCAAAAATCTGTTCAAGGATATTGGGCCGTGTCCGACATAGTTCTACTAGTTAAATTAAGTGGCAGACCTTTTAGCATATATCATTGGCACCTTGCATTCTTGACTGACGATAGTTTGTGCTTTAAAAAGGCATAATAACTTTTAAATATTGAGCACAACCCGCTACTGGCAACGCCGATCGCATTCCTGTATGAACCTAAGGCCCATCCACGTCAATATGGAAGCACTATACTCGAGTTTCGCCCTTGTTTGAGCTCGTCAGTAGTGCATATCCCTGACCGGATCCGGAAACAGTCCCGGATCACGCGTGCGAAGCGGGTGTGTAACCACGCGGCACACACTGGACACACCAAATTATCACAGCAGAACACCACAACGCTACCCATCGTAGGCTATGCTCAAGATTGCCCAATCGCCAAATTCTGTTGTGAGAAGTCCTGATCGTTCGGGTCCCATCGATTGACGGACGTCGGTCGCGACGATTGGGCAATCTTGAGCATAGCCTACGATGGGTAGCGTTGTGGTGTTCTGCTGTGATAATTTGGTGTGTCCAGTGTGTGCCGCGTGGTTACACACCCGCTTCACACGCGTGATCCGGGACTGTTTCCGGATCCGGTCAGGGATATGCACTACTGACGAGCTCAAACAAGGGCGAAACTCGAGTATAGTGCTTCCATATTGACGTGGATGGGCCTTAGGTTCATACCGGAATGCGATCGGCGTTGCCAGTAGTGGGTTGTGCTCAATATTTAAATTTCAAATCCCGAAACAACCACATAATAACTTTTACCCATGGCGGTAGCGAATGTGACTGATAAGGCCAATTCGCGCTGTAAATGTTCGTTCATAGTGAGTGCATGTGAACACGTGATCATTTCCACCATCATGCACCATCTTACGACTCACACGCTCGGTGTGTGACTTATCTGCAATAATTTTATCCTTTGTCTTTATTCCATTTCTGATATTTGCCCTCCATGCAACACATTCAGCGGCGTCTTGCTCCCAATGTGCATTATCAATGCCTGTATCAATCATGTCCTGCTTACACACATCTTTGTATCGTAGTAGAGGCCGACCCTGAGATCTCTTACCCATCTGTAATTCACCAAAAAAGATATCCTTTGGTATTCTATCATCATCCATCCTCCTAAGATGTCCTACCCATCTAAGTCTACGAAGACGGAGAATGGAATAAACCGTCACACAACCTGATCTTTCCAATACTTCAGTATTTGTGATTTTGTCTTGCCACTTAATACCAAGAATTCTTCGCAGACACCGCATATGAAAGCTGTTTAAATGTTTCTCTTGGTGTGAGTAAGTTGTCCAGGTTTCACTGCCATAAAGGAGAGTACTAAGGACACAGGCTTGATAGACAAGGACTTTTGTTTTGGCAGTAAGATTCCTGTTCTCCCAGACTCTCTTTCTTAACCTGTTCATTGTTGTTGCTGCCTTACCAATCCGGATGTTGATGATCTAGGGATAACTTGCTATTTACCACTGATCTTAGATAAGTAAAATGGTCTACCATCTCTAATTCGGCGTCGTCAATAAAGATTGATGGTACCCCATGTGCACCTTGTGACGTAATCTGGTTTCTTTTTGCTAATGGTTAAACCAAATTCGGAACAAGCATTGGAGAATGCAGATAGTAGATGTTGTAATTCTTCCTCGGAGTGGGTCGTAATTACAGCATCATCTGCAAACAGCAACTCTCTGATCATTACCCTCCTAACTTTACTCTTGGCCTTCAATCTCTGAGCATTGTAGAGGCCGCCATCTGAGCGTGAATGAATGTATATACCACCACCCTGATCACGAAAGGCATATTTCAGTAGAAGTGAAAAGTATATTCTAGGAGCAAGAACACAACCTTGCTTAACTACACTCTTGATTTCAAATTCTTCAGAAGTTGCACCAACAATTTATGTTTCTCTCTGTATCTATTTAATGTTAGTTTGTAGTCTGGATCTGCTGTTAATGGGATAGTGCTCTAGCTTCTAGGCTTTGTCTCTATTGTGTATTTGTTCATAGTCTTGACCACATGTTGGTAAGAAGAGTCCTAGTTTTAAAGCTTTCTCTCTGTCTCTATTTTATTTTAGTTTGTAGTCTGGTCCGCATGTCGATGAGACAATGCTCTAGATTGTAAGCTTTCTCTCTGTCTCTGACGCTCTCATCTCTCTCTCTCTCTCTCTCTCTCTCTCTCTCTCTCTCTCTCTCTCTCTCTCTCTCTCTCTCTGGCAGCGTGTCTTTGAATGTCGACGATATCGCAAAACATATTGTTCTTGGCATCTGTGAAGAAGGTAGTTTGCCATTGCTTTCCTTCTTAGCAGTGACCATACAGTTCAATGACCATAGCCATTGTCTCCTCAAAAAAGAGATCCTCTGCCTACCGTCGTGAAGCTGGAGACCATAACCCACAACTATATGTCGCCTGTTCTTCAATGTCATCCACCACCTGCACCCATGGCTTCACGTAACCCTGATCGGGGGGCTAACGGGTAGCTCCACATAGAGACGTGGCTATCTTTTAAATATGGTGGACGGTTGAGTAACGTTGTGTTATATCGAATCGTTGCCATCTTCAAGGCATGATGATCCTTCAATCTAAAAGTTAGTTGCATATCATATACAGGACGTCGAAGTCAACCACAGCATTTCAGGGGATGTTTTAGATTTCTTAGCAAATTTACACTCAGTATTTTGCCATTGCTTTCTGAACGAAAGGTATTCTTACCATTGTGGTGGGTGGGTGGGTGGTGGTGTTTATCCATCAAGAATGATGATGATCATTCATTTAATCTAGTGGGGTTGAAAGTATGGAACTCTTTCTAAGACTTCAGTGTCTGGGATCTTGCCTTGCCATTTAATCTTCAATAGCTTCCTAAGACAGATTGTGTGGAAGTGGTTTAATTTCCGGTCTTGTCGCTGGTAAACAGTCCAGGTTTCACAAGCATATAGCAGTGTGGATAATACAACTGCTTTGTAGACTTTCAGCTTTGTTTGCAGGCTTATTCCATTTCTGTCCCATACATTCTTGTACAGTCTACCAAAGGCCGCACTGGCCTTGGAGATTCTTGCATTCACTTCGTCATCAATTGTGGCAGCTTGTGACACAGTGCTGCCAAGATAGATGAATTTGTCCACAACACTTAGTCTATGACCATTCACTTTGATATTCGGCACAGTGTGATTATTCCCTGGAGCTGGCTGGTACATAACTATAGTCTTCTCCAGGTTGATATTGAGCCCAAAGTTGGCACAGGCTAATGGGAAAGCTGAAACGTTGTGTTGCATGTTTGCCTCTGAGTTGGCATATAGAGCTCAATCGTCAGTTAACAGGAGCTCTCTGAAGGTGTCGTTGGTAATTTTGGTTTTAGCTTTCAGTCTTCTGTGATTGAATAACTTTCCATCCATGCAGTGGTTAATGTCTATTCCAATATCGTTGTTTTCGAAGGCATTCGTCAGCATTGCTGAAAACATGAGTCTGTATAGTGTTGGTGCCTTACTTCTCTCCATTGGTGACAGGAAAGGGCTCAGACAGTTCACCATTTTCCTGTACTCTTGCCTGCATGCCGTCATGAAATAGCCGCACTATTTGGACAATTTTTCGTTGACAGCCATTTTTCGCCATAATCTTCCACAGTCCTTCTCTGCCGACTGTATCAATAGGCTTGGTAAGATCATTGAAAGTGGGGAACAGTTCGGAGTTTTGTTCCTGACATTTCTCTTGCAACTGCCTTGCAGCGAAAATCACGTCAACAGTTCCTCGTTATTTTCTGAAGTCACATTGACTCTCATGAAGAAGACCTTGGCCGAGATGGGCTGTGAGGCGATTGAGAAGAATTTTGGCGAATATATTCCCTGCAATTGAGAGCAAGGAGATGCCTCGGTGGTTGTCACAGGATTGGCGGTTTACTTTACGTTTGTAAAGGTGGACTTTTGACGCGTCCTTGAAATCTTGTGACATGGTCTCGTTCACCCATATGTTTGTAAAGACTTTGTGAAGCTTCTCTATTTACTATAATATGAAAACCAACGCAAAGCAAACTGCTACCAAATCTCCCACAGCTGTGTTTTGAACGCGATATGCAGGATTACAAATTGCGTCGGTAACTCCTTGCCCACAGATCTTCAACACCAAAATGAACGTTTTATTTCGAAGATAAAGATGAGTGCATGAGTATTTTTTCAATATAGAGGAGTTTAGCTAGAAACCATATGCGCTACAACAATTACGACCTTGACACTGAAAAAGGTAATGGATGGGAAAGATAATTATACGAACTTCACTGGCACGGCTGTGACAAGACAGAGTTACCGAGACAACGGGGAATTTATCACTCTTGTTATCGTTCTGATTGGTCAAATTGGGCTTGTAAACTTGCTGTCTGTGGTAGGCCTAGCAGGAAACGCAATCAGCATCGTGGTGCTGAGAAAACACGGAATAGCCAAAGACAGCACCAACGTGATGCTCATTGCTCTCTCCGTCTTCGACTTTATGTTCTCGCTGGTAATCGTTAATCAGGTAATGTACTCTGTGCAAACACTCATCAGGTAATGTACTCAGTGTTAGTACTTATTAGGCAATGTATTAAGTACTAGAACTCATCATGTAATGTACTCAGTGCTAACACTCATCAGGTAATGTACCCAATGATACTACTAACTGTTTAATGTACTTAATGACAGTGCTAATTAGATAATGTACTCAATGATACTACTAACCATGTAATATATTCAATGATACTAGTAGCTAAGTAATGTAAGCAATGATATTATTAACTAGGTATTGCACTCTATAACAGTGAGTGGCACCTTGCAGTCTTGACAGACCAAAGTGTGTGAGTTGGAATGTGGCCAATATTCCATCACAATGCCTGGGCAGAGCTTCAGAGAATCATGTGGCGCCCAAACGACATGTCCCCTCTCTCGGCCTAGTCTTGTGTATTCCAGAGGAATGGGTAATCAATACGTCTGGCACAAGGATAGACTGCAGACGCTGGCGGCGCAGCGTCAAATCCTCCGAGACCTCGCCACCACGAGCCGGTGGCGAGTTAATAACAGTACTAACTAGGTAATGTATGGAGCCGGTCGCTCAGAAATTCGTGGCATGCTGATGAGCGTAATCTAGCCTAGGAATCAACATGCAGCTGAAAGATGCTGATGTTGACCGCAATATCCTGAAACAGGATGGAAACGCGGAAAAAATATATATACATACGGATTATGTATAGTTAATCATTGACACCTATTGAACTGGCAACATATACCACCTATATCTGTATAGCTTATCAATAACACTTATTAAACAGACCACAGTTAAGACAGGGAAGTTAAACAAAAGCCTACATGATACTCTCTACTCCACATACAAAATAGACAATGTGGACCTATGCTATACCAAGTGAAGATGAAGATAGATCTTAGGGAGCTCAGACCAAGAGCTTCGGAAATCAGCAACTATACTTGCAGAGATACAGCTATCAGAAATTGCTCATATCACCCAGCATATCGTATTAAACTTATACAGTGCCAATGGATAATATTTCAACAAATATGACCTCTGATATGGATTGAAGGACGATATATCGCCATACTACTCTCTACTCAATGAGCATGCTCAAGAGGATAGAGATGGGGTGGATCCGAAGAGAGTGGTTACTGTCTCTGGAGCGGTCTCGGCTGACAAAGATTAGTTTCATCTTCGTGCCAGGCATGCGGGAGTACAAGGACATGAGCGGGCTGACAAGCTCGCAGGTGAGGCTAAGGTGTAGGGAGGACGCGCCATGGACCAGGCTGACATTCTGAATGCTCTGCGAGAAGTAAGACTTTCGCGAGAACCAAGTGATGACTGCGAATCAACAACCATGGTCAGACAGCTGAGAACAGCAAATCAAAAGAGGGGTGGCCACACAAGAAGACTACGCAGGAAGCCAAAGAAGATTGATAAACCAACACAGAACTGGTGTCGTTAGCCGCTACACGCTGCGGGATTTGCTGAGGAGGGGATCTGAGCACTTGAAGACTGAATGGTTTGGTGTGCTATGAGAATGATCTGTCGACTAACTAACTAACTAACATATCGCCATACTAGTGTCATCATGTTATTTGTTGTTGTTGTTGTCGTTGTTGTCGTTGTCGTGTGTGTTGTGTGTGTGTGTGTGTGTTGTGTGTGTGTGTGTGTGTGTGTGAGTGTGCGCGCGTGTGTGTGTATGTCATGTTCCGCAAATTCAGTGAACAAAAATTTACACGATTCTCTTTATTCATTTGATTGTGCACCATGCTTGGTCCAAACTACTATTTTATTTATCACTAAATCAGTAAATTCAGCTTTTACTTCTCTGTATTTCAGACAGAGTCCGTACTTCGTTTTATTAATAGACATTCAGTCTGCTACAAACCTCGACAGTTTGCTCCATTTCTACTCGATCCACATGATAGACCAGATTCGCACCAGCCTCAGTGTTACCATCACCAGCGCCATTGCCATTGAACGTTTCGTCGCAGTCTTCTTCCATTTCAAAGTGGCCAGAATTTTTACAGAAATTTTTTCGTGTTAAACTCATTGTTACCTTTATTGTAGTTTATGTTTGTGGTATAGTTAGTCCGAATTTAGGCCGATATAAAATAATTAGGCTGTTCAACACAAAAAATATTACCCAGAACCTTTTAAGTGAAAGTGACTGGTGGGTGTCTAATAGTTTGACTGTTTATAGCCAAGTTTGGTGTAACAATTTGCTGGGGTCTGTCAATCTGGCAATTGTGTTTGTCTGTGGCACGACAATGGTGCTAAAACTGGCGCACACTGTACACACAAGACAGCGGCTGTTTAACAAGACTATTGCTGCAGACATGAAGGTCCACAAAATGATTCTCATCATCTGTGGGACCTGTTTGTTGGTCTTTGTTCCAACTACAGTTTTAGGTATTGCTATGACCTATGGCCTTACTCTAAATGAATATTTAAAAATACTTCGCAAACTCTTGTATGGTGTATACGCCTCGACAAACTTTGTAATTTACATGGCTGTGTCCAGAAAGTTCTATACTACCTATAAAAGCCTGATATGTTGATGTTATTAATGCAGACAGCGCCCTTTCATGATTAAATGCATATAACATGGTGTGTGTCTTTGTCACTGGGTGTCTGTTACGTCATCACTGACTGCTGATCGATGGTGTTATAGAGTGATGTACAACATGTCGCTTGGTTGTTTGGTTGATTGGTTTGTCAATTTGTTGTTTGGTTGGTTGTTTGTTTGATTGTCTGATTGTTTCGTAGGTTGTTTGTATATTTGTTTGTTAGCTTGTTTGTTTGTTTGGTTGTTTGGTTATTTGTTTGTTTCTTTGGTTTTTTGTTTCTTTGGTTGTTTGTAGTGGAGCTCACATTTACCAAAAGTAAATTAGGATGTAACAAGGTCATGGTTAATTGATTCTGTATAAGGAAATATATCAAATCAAATCAAATCAAATCAACTTTATTAGGGTCACAAATTGGGCGCGCAGGCCCGTCTTACATTCGGCCCTTCCAATCACTCGTCTTTCGTTCATCAAGAGCATTATACATTTGCATAGGAAGAAAAATAAACATTGTGAAATGAATGTTGTAAACATAAACAAGGCTAATTACCATGGTATGAAGCCCATCTCCCACCTATCCATACATCACCCCACCCACACAACACCCCCACCTACCCACACACATGCGCACCAAGGGACACATACACACCCCCACCTACCGACACACACGCACACCAAGGGACACATACATACCCCACCAACCGACCCATCCCCCTCCCGCACATCCCCCACCCACACACACTGCCCTCACCTGATCCCCCAACCAAAACACACTCGCCACCCACAAACATTCCCCCACCAACCCACACATCCCACGCCCATCCACATTCTACCCCACACATCCTCTCCCCACCCACACCTCAAACCACCCTTCCCCCAGCCACATCTCCATCGACAACATATTCCCCACCCACACACACAATCCCCCACCAACCCACACATCGCACATCCACTCACACATCCCCAAACCATACACACACATCCCCACCAACTGACATGTCCCTACCCCCCCCCCCCCCCCCCACACACACACATCTCCCTAACCACCCATACATCCCCAATCCACTCACACACACACCACCACCCACACATACAACTTCCACCCACCCACACATGCCTTAACCTAATCCCCACCACACAATCCCCCACCCGCACATCACATACACCTCCTACCACGCACTATTCCCAACCCACGCACCACACACACACATATCCCTCACCAACACATCCCCACTTACACACCACACACATATCCCCCACCCAGATACCACAAAATAATCCCACCCACACCCACACAGATACCCTTACCCATCCACCCCACATACCCCCACTCACACACCACAAAAATCCCCCACCCACACACACATACCTCACCCACACAATATCACCAACCAACACACCACACACCTCTCCCCACCCACACACGCATTCCCTACCCGTCCACCAACACACACTCACTCACACATCCTCCACTACGCACCCACACACCCCCACCAACCCACTCCCAACCAAACATCTCTCGATCACAATACCCCTACCCCCACACACATCCTCCACCCACTCACACATCCCACCCCGACACATACAACTCCCTCACCCACCTACACATCCCTAAGCCACTCACACACCCCCACCCACACATTCTCCATCCACATACACACATCTCCCACACACACTCCCCCACATACTTCCCCCAACCACCACAATCCCCTGCTCACCCACACATATACCCCACCCATACGCACATTCCCCACACCCATCACACACATCCCCTACACCACACACTATCCTCCACCCATACCACCACAAACATACCCTCCACCCACACATCATTCACACATCCCCCACCAACACACCGCACACATATCTCAAACCCACACACCATACACTTCTCCCCATCCGCCCTTCCATCCCAAATCCACCCAACACAATCCCCTACCCACACAACCCCGCCTCCCACACATACTTCCTCAAACCATCCACACATCTCCACCCACATAAACACACATCCCCTGCATCCGTCCCATACACATATCCTCCACCCATACACACATCCCCCACACCCATTCCAACACCCATACTTTCACCCCCACACATCCATCCACACATCCAACCAACACCCACAAATACCACTACCCACCAATCCCCACACACCCCAACCCATCCAAATGCATACCCCCACCCACACACCCCCACCCACACATATCCCCACACTCACACACATCCTCCACATACACTCACACTTCCTCACATCTAGACACATACAAAATGTCTCACGTTAGTATTGAAACTAGTATGAACAAACTCCCACACTTTACTCACACACATACACTGACACTTGTCATGAGCAGTCTCATAAAAATGTTAAACATGGAGAAAAATGTGTACATAAAATGTATGTGACGTAAAAATAGTGATGCTCTCTCTCTCTCTCTCTCTCTCTCTCTCTCTCTCTCTCTCTCTCTCTCTCTCTCTCTCTCTCTCTCTCTCTCTCTCTCTCTCTCTCACACACACACACACACACACACACACACACATTCACTCTCAAGCTCACACATTCACTCTCACGCATTCACTCTCCCGCTCATTCACTCTCACGCTCACTCATTCACTCTCCCGCTCACTCATTCACTTTCCCGTTCACTCATTCACTCTCCCGCTCACTCATTCACTTTCCCGCTCACTCATTCACTCTCACGCTCACTCGTTCTGTCTCTCATTCACACTCACTGACTCACTCACTCAAACTATAGTAATGAACATGAGTTTATATTATGCATGATAAAATCAAATGGTATTTAACTGATAATATGACAGATGAGAATACACAAACATATGGATTCGCGTGTTATATAACATGCGTGTTACATGACATGCATCTGCTCAGCTCTCTCTCTCTCTCTCTCTCTCTCTCTCTCTCTGTATTCTTTCATATACACACACTCACACGCATGCGCGCGCTCACACACACACACACACACACACACACACACACACACACACACTAACACATCAACTCTCCCACTGTCTCACTCTCTAACACACAATCCTTCACACACCACTCACTCTCTCAATCACACTCTCTCACACATACACATACACATGAACGCATGCACGCACGCATACACTTCCTCACTCACTCTCACACATACACGTACGAATGCATGCACTGACACATTCCCCCACCATTTCTCGCTCAATCACTCTCTCCACACACACGCATGCACGTGCGCACACACACATTCACTCTCTCCCTCTCACTGACACCCACTTTCTCTCTCTTTCTCTCTCTCTCTCTCTCTCTCTCTCTCTCTCGCTCCCACACGCACACACATATATAGTGAACAATTATAGTTAAACAATTATAATGAACAATTATACTGAACAATTATACCAGTAAATGAATTATGGTGGCATATAGTCGGTATGGATTAAGTATTGAAAGAGTTTTCGGTTAAATGTGTAGGGACTCATTGGAGTTTTCAGATCTGGAGGCAGATCATTCCATAAGTGAGCACCAGAATAGGCGAAACATGTTTTGTATAGGTCCAATCTAGGCTTTGAGACATGTAACAAATTTAGGCGCTTGCTGTTCATTGCATTAGATTGAATCAGCGGCAGAAGATACTCTGGGGTATTTTGAGATATAATTTTATTCACTAATTTGGCTTTGTTGAAAAGGAAGCGCTTTTGTAGTGGTAGAAGTCTTAGATGACTGTACACGTTATTACTTTCAACGTGCTTTATGTCAGAAACCAGACGAATAGCGCGGTTTTGTAGAGAACATAGTCGCTTTAAATTAGATTTAGGGCAACCATCCCAAACTGTGGAACAGTAATCGAGATGTGATTGGATATAGCATGTATAGAATATTTTTCGTGTGCTTTCGTCCAGGAAGTGCTGAATTTTAGCAAGTTGGTAAACTTTTTGTGCTATTTTCTTGGTAAGAGCGTGAACATGAGAGCTCCAGTTCAAATGGCTGTCTATTAAAAGCCCTAGTGTTTTATGTTCAGTCACATTAACTATAGGTAACGTGCCCATGCGGAGTTCGAGCGGTGATCCAGTTATGGCTAGTGTCTGTAGTTTTTGTCTGGTCGTTATTAGCATGGATTTGGTTTTGTCGATGTTAATTTGCATGCGGTTTTCATTGCTCCATCTAGTAAGATTATCAAGTTCCTTTTGTAAAGAATTCTCTAATTCACTACGGTTTTCTTGACTAGTATATATAGTACAGTCGTCTGCGAATAGATCACAAGTTGTATTGATATATAAAGGAAGATCATTAATATAAACTGCAAAAAGCAGCGGACCTAGTATTGAGCCCTGAGGCACACCAATATTAAGCTGTGTGGGTCTTGATAGACAGTTGTTGAAGGACACGACTTGTTGCCTGTCGGATAGAAATGACGTAATTATGTTCACCATGTTGGTGCTTGTCTTCATTTGCTTAAGTTTTCTAATTAAAATATCGTGATCTACCATATCAAAAGCTTTTTTAAAGTCTACAAACACCGCTCCACAAATTCTACCGTTGTTGATGTTTAAGTGCCAGTTATCGGTCATTTTTGTTAGAGCACTATGGCAAGAATATTTAGGTCGAAACCCAGATTGACTGTTAATTATTAGATCATTGTTAATTAAATGGTGTAACGTTATTTTATGAATGTGTTTTTCTAGTGGTTTTGATAGCGACGATAGTAAGGAAATAGGTCTATAATTACCCAAAACGCTATTATCGATTGAGCCATTTTTAATAAGCGGAAACACTTTAGCAATTTTAAATGCAGATGGAAAGTAGTTTTTGGCCAGACACTGGTTATATATGAACGTTAAGGACTCGCTAATGACTGGTGCAGCACAACGAAGAATTCTATTACTGATACCATCTAGGCCGTGTGAGTTTGTTGATTGAGGTTCAAGAGATATTTATAAACGTCTGCAACAGACATTAAAGGAATCTCAGCGGGAATATTTCTGGCGCACTTCTCCTCACAGAATGATGCCAGTGAACTTAAATTACACGATGAGTCTGGTATTGAAGACTTTAGATTCTCTATTTCTGATTGAAAGAACCAACTGAATTCATCGCATGTTATAGAATTTGGTATTGCTGATTCTGTAGGGCGTTTCTTATTGGTTAGCAAGTTAATAGCCTTCCATATATTTGTACTGTTTGAATTATCTACAATCAAATTTTTAAAATGATCTTTTTTTATCCTACGAATTTCATATTTAACTTTATTCCTTAGTCTGCGGTAATTGATGAAGTCTTTATTATGTACCCTCCCATGTGGACAGAAGGACGATATATCGCCATTCTAAGGTCATCGTGTTATTAGCTTTGGTTCGTGTCATCTTCCGCAATTTCAATGTTCAGTGAACGGACATTTACGCTATACTTCTTGTTCATTTGATTGTGTACCAAGTTTGGTCCAAACTTACTTTTTGTTTGGCGCTGAATCAGATAAGTAAAGCAAGCTAGACACGAGAGGCTCAGCGTCAACAAACACAGAAATGGCACTATTAGCCGCCGCATTCTGATGTACATGTTAATGGGAGTGGGGGTGGGGGGAGGCAGGATCTGAGCACTTATGGAGTTGTTCGGAGTGCAAGGATAATACTCCAACAGATAACAGGAAAGTAAAACATATGCCAGACTGTCATATGCCAACGTGGGTGGTCATATTTCCTCGACAAGTTTTGGGTACATCCTTGTCAACAGCCTGGGAGACCATATACCGAGGGACATGCAGTATGTAAACTTGTCCCGACTAAAATACCCGGAAAGGTAAAACGTCTCGTAGTTGTATATGGGACATACCCAGTGCTCCGAGCGACATGACTGACAGCTGTATTTTATGCATAATTATCATCCTGTTGTAGATTCTTCACAGAACGACGCTCTCATCATGATGCGTGGAGAAGCCTCTAGATCTCTGGCCATGACCCCTGCCTTGTGCACCCTCACAAGCCAGGTGTCCAAAACATCCTGTGTCCATCTTCGTGCAAGTCGACCATTTCCTCTCCTTGCATGATCCACGCCTGCCATCACTGTGCCATCATCATTGTGTGGGTGGGGGATGTGTGAATGTGGGGGATGTGTGGGTGGATGCTAATTTGTGTGTGGGTAGGTGTGTCAGCGTCTCGGGGTATTAGAAAGTGAAGGGTTCAAGACAGGTAGATAGTACGAGCATAGATGAGACATAAACACACGAGTCAATAAGATATAATTTATGACTCTAGGATATAATCACATAATACTGTCTCATCCATCGTTACAGCGTTCGTTCTCGCACTAATTCAAGATATAGCAACAATGTAGCAATGCAATATTACGGTACAAGCCACTACGCTCTTGTATCACAGCCACACACACAAGCACCAAGTCAAACGGCTCTAATATCTAATGGTCCTGAAGTCCTATGTATAGTCTATATTGTCACACTCTCAGCCATGCATCCTCTCTCTGTCATTTCCAAAGCCCGTCTGGCTTCTCCTCGACTGCCCGGTGGTCACGAGGTGTTTGCCCCTCGTGCAACCCGTGGGACGTCATATGTCTCGCATACGCCTGGTTGAGGCTAGGCGTACTGCGTAGTTCTATTCAGGGTGACCCTGTCCTTCACGGGTACAGTCCTGTCTTTACTGTCTTCAGCATCTAGACTGTTCACCTCCCCCCGTACTCACCCCATGTCCCTATCCTCTAACGTCTGTCCTCTCTCTGTCCCCTACAGGACCTTGACATACTTCCCCTCCTCCACTCCTGTGTGGTGTATTCTTTTAATTAGTCTGTACTAATTCTGTCAAGGGCCTAAGGGAAGCAATTATTACTGTTATGATATCTAAGGGCCAAGGGTAGTAATATAGTAAGTGGGAACTTTCTGATGTCTATTGAAGCACTAGCAACTAATGCTATATGTAGTAACATTTTGGGTGGTTGTCAAAGAGTCTATACTCTCGTCAATCTTAATTAAGGGCTATCCAGACCGAAGTAACGAAACGTCTCACATTGTGAACTTTCGTCCACAAATGCATCCTTCTCAGACATCCAAAATGATGCCATGGACAATGGCTCTTTTTACAGAGACTCATCAAGGAAATATCCTTGGTCCCATTAAGAATGCTTGCAACCCATTGTCCCCAAATGTGTATGTATAACATTTTTTTACTCCCGTATGTTGGCAGTGTATGTACTAGACATCTTTTGTTTCCATACAAAATTACTTAAGTCCCTTGTTATCCTGTAGGTGTTGACTAATCTCCCGTGTTTGTCCTATTAAAGTGTATGCACTTTATCTGTTTTTGTTGAGTGTTCAAGTAATATATTTACACTGGTGTGTTTAATATTTGTGCTAACTGCGTGTGTTATAGTGTGTGATGTCTTAATTTATCTAAGTGTCAAAAGCTAGAATTTCCAACGTCATGATACACAGTATATGTGTAATTCATGAGGTAGACTTTCGAGCTATGATTCTTAGATGTATAATTTATTTGGTCAAACTACTATGTTATGAAACACTTATAAAAATCTAACGAATAACATGTGTTACAAAAGACGCACACAATATACAAGCACAAAACTTGGCGCGTACAATTTGCACGCTGTGAAGAACATACATTGTTTTTAATTCATGTACTCTGTCTTTCACACGTCTTTCATTCACACAAAATCATTCTTAATTATCTTGTTAAAATAACAAATGAAGTTTAGGAATAATTATTGCCAATGTAAAAAATGTTGGCAGCAAATTAGGTTTAGAAAAATGATTTTAACAACGCGATTAATAAGTAGCAAATGATTTAGGAAATTAAATGTAGGCTTAGTATAGCCATACTTTACATTATGTTCATATTATATGAAAAATAAGTGAATTTATATGTATGATATTTACAACTTACATTTGAATTGAAATATTTACAATAAAAAATACATTTAAATGAAATATAAATTAACTGATTAACTAGGTCATCCCTCTGATGAAGTCTTCGATGAAGCATGTAGGTGGTAGATGTCAAAAGGTCGTCGCGTGTTGTAGTTGGAAATGTTCTGTCCGAATTTATGATCAATTGCAAGAAGAATGTCCTCATGTAAAAAATTTTTGTTACTGGGTTCTGACGAATTTAGAATGTCGCTGTTTAATAGATGCATCGAAATAAAATATCATAATTTGTATGTTCGGGCATCATAAATGGCACTTCATTCATCTGGTGAGTCAGACATTCTTGTAAAAATGTCAGGTAAAATATTTTTGGAACCTTTAATATGCTGAATGTCTTAGCTGAAATCTTGCAATATTAAGGCCCACCTTGCGATTCTGTTGTTTTTCGGTGTGCCTTGTTTGATTACCAACAAAGGTGAGTTATCTGTTTGGATGAGAAAGTGGGTGCCTCTGAGATATTTCTCAAGTTTAAGGACACAATAGACCACACTTAGACCTGTGACGAAACGCCTACAGATCGTCAGATCTCTGCATAATAGCCCTTTGAAGGGAGTGCGAGGCGTTGGTCTCCCTTGAAATTAATATCAATTAATAGGGGATTTCCCTAGAAACGTAGTGCGGGGCGGAGCTATTCTAGTTATTTATAGAAAATCTAGAATGTTCCCTCAAGTGCGTACGTGGGAAAGAGCTCTAGGTTCACGAGTGCTTCAGGCAGCACGGGTTGGTGGAACTTATCGTGACTCTGGTTTTCTTCATGAATCATGAAAGTCACGCGGCCCGGGTAGGCGAGTGGAAGGCGCACTGACTTTGTCGTGGTCAGTCGCCCACCAAATCTCAGCGTGAACAGATCGCAGCCAACAGGCTGATGTAATTTTGATGTCTATATTCGCGGCCAGTGCGGACATCTGCAGTCAAGGTTGTGATTCTTCAATCACAGGTTAGTTGAATACTTATTCTATTATTTTACTGTTGTCGTGATGCGTTGCTGAGTTCCCGGAATGAATTAATTGCCGTAGAAAAATTGAGTTGTCGCATAGCGTTATCCGTTACAGTTGGCGGTTTGCATATTTAAGTAGGCTTTATCGATCAGCGATGTAATGTGTTACCTGACGGAACAAGCCGTATGCCACAGCGAGTGGTGTGTAAATAAAATAGGCCGAACGATGTGCGTTACAGTGTGTAGCAGTTACTGGTTTGGTTTATTAATTACGCAGGCAAGGCGACAGTTTGTCAGTCATTACATCAACATGCGAGACGCTGTAAATGATAAGGTAGAGCTTATTATTAAAGATGTTGAATGTGCTTCGTGACATTAGAATTGTAACTTAATTGTTCTATCAGTGATGGTGATTTTTCGAGGAATCAAGGTGAGATCAGCCGTGGTGTATTTGCTGTGTGCAGCTAGCAGTGTTATTCCGCGTAAGCCGAATGGTGTTGCATCGGTAGGATAAGTTGATAGGAGGTATTCATGATACTATAGGTACTGCTTGTCATGTCCGTCCGCTATGATGACCGTGCATGTTCCATCTTACGTTTGTCTAGGTAGCTGACTGGGAGGTAGGCCGGTACGCCCAACCTGATTGGTTATAGGTCCGACCCAAAGCGATCGAGCCAGATCCGATGAGTGAACATACCCGATCGAGGGTGAAGCGGCACTCCGTAATTCGAGGCCGTGGTGTCTAGATAGATCGAGGTTTGAACCTAACCGTTTCTGTCTCTAATATTCTACTCTTCTGGAACCCTGACTCGGTTCATGGAGTACTTGGAGTACTGCCGTGAAGTAGTAGTATATGAAGGGAATAACCCCCCCCCCCAAATAAGGTGGAGTCAGAGTTTGATAGTGGAGTCTGGAAGTTTGCTACATTGGATGATGTGACTTAAGTCGTCACGGGACAAGGTACACGGGACCCACAGTAGCTGTGGGAAAGTGTAATGGTGGATGGCCACCACAGCTGTGCTCGACCGGCACAGGTATGACTGACCTGGAAGGATAGTCAGTGAATACAAGGGCAACTCAGGATCTGGGGCAGGGATCCCAGACCTGACACTATGGCTGTGAAATGAGTTTGTTATTTAAGTGTAACAAGTCATGAGTTCTCCTTGGTTAATGCTATAGTAATGAATTATCAGGAGTATAATTCATTATGGGCATATAGCTATTAATGTGTGTAATTGATCAGTCCATGGGTTAAGGGATTGATGAATTGATGAGTCTGTCAAGAAGGAGATGTCCGGCTGGACACCTTCTCGATACAGTAATCCCTACACTGAAAGGAAAGTAAGTGTATATGTTGATTGATGATGGAAGATGAAACCGGATTGGACTGGCACCAGGCGAAGGATGCTTGACAGAGTCATACAGTCGACTCTGGTGCTAGGGGTTATATGTAGCCCAGAAGTGTTACTTGACTGAACAAGGGTGTTATTGCTTTTTCTAATATCATTATGCCTATACATTATAGTGACTAAGTATATCTATGATGTGATGATTTCATACTCATGTTGGTAGACATGAGGAATGTCTGAGAGGCAGGTGACCTAGTGGAGATGCTGGTAGTCTTTGTTGTAGTTGAGTACTCACACCAACCTCTCCGTGTTTCAGGATCTGTTATTACTATACAGAAGAAGATTCAAGAGCTTCACCATGAGCTCTATGGGCCCACTCATTCCAGTGCCTATCCAGAAGTTGATTGAGGCCATACTGGGAGTGGTCGTCTGATTCTGCGAGATCAATGTTGAAAGGAGCTGAGTGCTGAATAAGTCGGTAGGTCTAGGTTAGGACCTCCGTCAAGAGTCCGACGAGTGTCATCCGATCCTGAGAGGGTCCAACACTGAAACGTCTGGTGATTCTAGCCAGTGATGCACTGGTGACATTCAACCTCAGTGTACACCTTGGTGATTGCAAGGTCAGGAACTTTCAAGTTGAGCAAAGTGATCATTGTTACCGGTCACCATGACCTGTGTTATATGCTTCTGGCCCGGCTGGGTTATGGGACACCATGTATCAAGTGATGCTTACATAGTGTTTCTACATTGGTTACCTTTATTAAGCCAACATGTGGTCCAGTGACCTAGGACATTGATTACAACATTGGTGGGAACACCAGAGTGACATGTTTGTTAAGGTAGGGAGCTACCTCATGCCAATGTGATGAACTGTTGACAATGTTTGTTAAGGTAGGGAGCTACCTCATGCCAATGTGATGAACTGTTGACAATGTTTGTTAAGGTAGGGAGCTACCTCATGCCATCGTGATGAACTGTTGACAGTGTATGCTAGGTTGTGATTACTACCCATTGATCAGGGTAGTTACATGATACTGTGTGAAGATCTATTTGTCCAAGGACATGGAACTAAGGTGGTGAAGTGTTTAATCACCTGATAGACTTTACCAGTGACATTGTGTGTTCATGTGGAGCAACCGCTCATTTTGTAGGTGACATATCAGTGTGTGGGTCACTTATGAGATAGAAGTGTGACCAGGCTCTTGTGTATTTTGAGACGGTGCTACATGTACTTTTTCGGGCAAGTGGGAGACCGCTAATGTTCTAGGGTCGGCCCAGACTTCATCAGGAGTGTGACGAGTGAAATAGTACGACAGCAAGGAAGGATCCTTGTTCTTCGGTGCAGTGTCAGTCCGGCAGTGGTACTGCGCTTGATCAGCCCGTGATTGGTTCTCTGTGGGAAGAGGGAACTTTGGAGAGGCAGCAGACCTTGGAGTTCCAGTCCACTGGAGGAGCCTGGGTGAGTCGCTACCACGACTGGACAACCGCACGAGCTATCGTCCGCCTCCATGATGAGGAATACTCATCTGCATCTCTGATATTGTACATAGTTCTTCTAGTCTGGCTTTCAGCCATCCTTCTCTGTGTTGTGGTTGACGTAGTTCAGAATTAAATTTTTGTTCTCTTAGCTATGACTTTGTGCAGTGATATGACTGGTGTCTGGTCCGAGCCCCCTTGGGGTTTGGAACCCTAGGTGAGGGAGGGGAGGTTAAGCTGTCCCGGCTTGTGTGGGGCCTGGTAGATGTAGAGTGCTATTGAGGTGGTTGGAGCAAAGGCAGGGGATAGTATCTATCGTGGCAAACCAGACCAAGCCCCGGCTGTCTTGTCACAAGATAGAGTGGGGGCTCGTCCGGGATCTTCTCTTTGTTCTGACATCTCGTAGGAATAGGTTATAATGTCGTCTGTCCTATACCTATTGTCTACTTGACGAGTAGGGCTACTGATACCTTTCTCTTCGACGTGGACAGACATTTAGTTAAGTTAGTATAGATACATAGTTACAGTGTTGGTTGGAGGACAGTTAGCATTGTGATTGGGTATGGCATATCTATACTGATACTAAGTCACACTAAGCATGGCTACTCGTACTTTAGATTTAGCTAAGGTGCGGCATCTGCAACTGAGATGGGATTGGAAGGTGAGGAGTTCAAAGCCTATGTACTGGAAGTCGAGAGAGACTTCAGAGCAGAAGAGAGGGAGCGAAGAAGGTCAGAAATTGAGCTTGAAGCTTGAAAGTTAGCACTTGAAGAGCAAAAGTTGGTGGCAGACCAACAGGCACAAAAACTAGCAGCTGACCTAGAGTCTAAGAAATTAGATGCTAGGAAGTTGGAATTGGAACATGAGTTCCGTATGAAGCAACTTGAGGTAGAGGCTAAATCTGTTGGTGAGTCTGAGGGAGCAGTAGGTGGAGTAGCTTTACCTAGCTCATCAGCAGCCAGCAGACCAGCTTACCATGCTATGAAATGGCCGTTTCCACCATTTGAACCGGACCAAGAGAAGATAGATCAATTCTTAGAGAAGTTCGAGGCAATGTGTAAAGCTATGGGTTTAGAGCCTGAGCGTTGGAATCTTAAGCTTTCACAGGGACTCCGTGGCACCGCGTACGAGGTGTATGCGCGTCTTCCCCCAGGGATGGAAAATGATTATCCAACCCTGAAATCGGCTCTTTTGAAAAGATTCGAAATGACAGCCCATGCTTACAGGCGGAGGTTCAGAACTTCCAAGAGAGAACCAGGTGAGATGTTCTCGGCCTATAGTGTGAGGCTGAACTCATACCTGTTGAAATGGATGGCGTTGGCCAATTTCAAAGAGGATTATGAGAGTCTGAGAGAGTTGATGGTGGTGGATCAAATGAAGATGCAGATGTCCAAGCCTTTAAGGAATTTCTTAGGGGAAAATGGGGCGGAAAGGCTAGACATAGTAAATAAGTTAGCTGAAAGGTATGTGGAAGTCTATGGTGAGACTGGGGATTCCAGTCAGACTGATTCACAGAAAAGACAGAAGGGGCTTGATCAGAAGCCCAAGACCAAAGGTCCCAAAGAATCATCCAATGTAGCAGATCCTGTGGTAAAAGACTCTGGTAAGAAACCCGATAAGCAAAGCCCTCCCGCCTCCCCAAAACGGAAGTGGAGTAAGAGGTGGTGTAAGCACTGTAAGTCTCCTTCCCATAATACTGTAGATTGTCTGAGGAAGCCAAAGGACTTGCACTTTGCGTGTCTCGCCTCTATTAGGGGTAGACCTAGCGAGACCACACCTAAGGGTCGGGAGAAACCAAAGTCTGAGAACTCACCTGTGATCGAAACGATAGAGGTGAATGGGAAGCAGGTGGAATGTCTATACGATACAGGATTACAGTTTGAAGCTGTAATCTCATCCCACCTTGTGAGCCCAGGGCAGCTCACCGGCGAGACAAGAGAATTTCAGCTGGCCATGAGGAGCTCCGTAGCTATGGACTTGCCGATTGCTCGGATTGACATTCGGTGCAGGTACGTTACGGGTAGCATCCAGGCGGCTGTGCTGCCTGATCCTATTTACCCTTTGATCCTCGGTCGTCCGCATGTATTCCTGGGGGACCCCAGGGAACATTGTCTAGTGAGCGCTAGGCAGGCCAGGGCTAAGGATGGAAAAAGGCAGTGTGGTAAGGAAATAGACCATTCTCTTGCGAGGTTAGTGAGCAGTGCTCAAAGTAGGGACCCGACTGTGCGTCCTTACTTACTGGAGGTGTCCCAAAGTTCTGTCCCGCCCACTCCGGGTCAGTTCTATGTAGAAAACCGGTTGCTTTATCGTAGAGCCGGGCAAGGGGATAGCCAGTACGGTCAGATGGTAGTCCCTACTGACTACAGATCCCGCTTGATACATAGAGTGCATACCTTATCCTTAACCGGACATAAGGATGTGGGGGCAACGGTCCAGTGTCTTTCCAGCCACTACCACTGGCCTGGAATGACAGGCGACGTGCGGAGATATATCCGGTCGTGCCCAAAGTGTTGTCTGGCAGCACCAAAGCACAGGACCAGAAACGGTTTATCTCTGCAGATTGGAGATAGGGTTCTCGCGCTTCTCCCAATCGAGGGGGCGGAATTCGAACTCGGATGGCAGGGCCCTTTTCCTGTGGAACGGATAAGGTCCCGATCCACGTATGAGGTGAAGGTCCGCGGGGAATTGCGAAAGTTCCATTGTACTCTCCTTCAGAATTTGGAGAGGTCCGAGGTAGTTTCTCCACACGATAGTGCGACTACCATCGCGCTAGATTCGGTTCTGGGTCCAGACGAGGGCGAGGAAGACTCAGTCCTACGGAGTACATCCTGTGGGGAGGGTCTGCGGTCTCCTGAGCGTTCAACCGTAGATAGGGCGAACAGGCTCCGTCGGGAAGAGGCCCATGGTGTTAAGCACACTGGGAATCGAGGTCGGACAGGCGAAGTCACATCTGGCACGACGGGATCGTCGGGTGACTCGATACGCCGACAGGCTCACTGTCCTTACTCGCGGGAGAGAAGGCAGGAGCAAGGGTACTCCAGACGAACCTGGAGTAAGCGACCATTCATTTCGGTCGACATCCGCGAACAGTCCACGAGGGTGATGCCTAGTCGGGATAGGACATATCCTATTGTCGGAAGGGACGAACGAACCCTCAGTAAAGTAACCGATGGCCTACACCAGGTGGATGCGGAACAGTCCAGTGTAGACAGATCAGGTAAGCCAATCACCAGGCCGTTACGTTTCGGGCCTAATCGCTGGAGATAACGTATGTTTGAGGCGGTGGTTGGTGATCCAGCATCCATATCATTCTGGTGGATCTCCCCAGGGAAAGTTAACGTTATGGAACGTCTTTTCCTGGAAATCCAATCTGATAGAGTAGAGGTTCAGAGTTCAGACCGATCTTTGGCTAGTGAGTTCGACAGGGTCGACCATCTTAAGTGGGGGCCTATGTGACGAAACGCCTACAGATCGTCAGATCTCTGCATAATAGCCCTTTGAAGGGAGTGCGAGGCGTTGGTCTCCCTTGAAATTAATATCAATTAATAGGGGATTTCCCTAGAAACGTAGTGCGGGCGGAGCTATTCTAGTTATTTATAGAAAAATCTAGAATGTTCCCTTAAGTGCGTACGTGGGAAAGAGCTCTAAGTTCACGAGTGCTTCAGGCAGCACGGGTTGGTGGAACTTATCGTGACTCTGGTTTTCTTCATGAATCATGAAAGTCACGCGGCCCGGGTAGGCGAGTGGAAGGCGCACTGACTTTGTCGTGGTCAGTCGCCCACCAAATCTCAGCGTGAACAGATCGCAGCCAACAGGCTGATGTAATTTTGATGTCTATATTCGCGGCCAGTGCGGACATCTGCAGTCAAGGTTGTGATTCTTCAATCACAGGTTAGTTGAATACTTATTCTATTATTTTACTGTTGTCGTGATGCGTTGCTGAGTTCCCGGAATGAATTAATTGCCGTCGCAAAATTGAGTTGTCGCAGTAGAGTTATCCGTTACAGTTGGCGGTTTGCATATTTAAGTAGGCTTTATCGATCAGCGATGTAATGTGTTACCTGACGGAACAAGCCGTATTCCACAGCGAGTGGTGTGTAAATAAAATAGGCCGAACGATGTGCTTTACAGTGTGTAGCAGTTACTGGTTTGGTTTATTAATTACGCAGGCAAGGCGACAGTTTGTCAGTCATTACATCAACATGCGAGACGCTGTAAATGATAAGGTAGAGCTTATTATTAAATTTGTTGAATGTGCTTCGTGACATTAGAATTGTAACTTAATTGTTCTATCAGTGATGGTGATTTTTCGAGGAATCAAGGTGAGATCAGCCGTGGTGTATTTGCTGTGTGCAGATAGCAGTGTTATTCCGCGTAAGCCGAATGGTGTTGCATCGGTAGGATAACAGTTGATAGGAGGTATTCATGATACTATAGGTACTGCTTGTCATGTCCGTCCGCTAGAATGACCGTGCGTGTTCCATCTTACGTTTGTCTAGGTAGCTGACTGGGAGGTAGGCCGGTACGCCCAACCTGATTGGTTATAGGTCCGACCCAAAGCGATCGAGCCAGATCCGATGAGTGAACATACCCGATCGAGGGTGAAGCGGCACTCCGTAATTCGAGGCCGTGGTGTCTAGATAGATCGAGGTTTGAACCTAACCGTTTCTGTCTCTAATATTCTACTCTTCTGGAACCCTGACTCGGTTCATGGAGTACTTGGAGTACTGCCGTGAAGTAGTAGTATATGAAGGGAATAACCCCCCCCCCAAATAAGGTGGAGTCAGAGTTTGATAGTGGAGTCTGGAAGTTTGCTACATTGGATGATGTGACTTAAGTCGTCACGGGACAAGGTACACGGGACCCACAGTAGCTGTGGGAAAGTGTAATGGTGGATGGCCACCACAGCTGTGCTCGACCGGCACAGGTATGACTGACCTGGAGGATAGTCAGTGAATACAAGGGCAACTCAGGATCTGGGGCAGGGATCCCAGACCTGACACTATGGCTGTGAAATGATTTTGTTATTTAAGTGTAACAAGTCATGAGTTCTCCTTGGTTAATGCTATAGTAATGAATTATCAAGAGTATAATTCATTATGGGCATATAGCTATTAATGTGTGTAATTGATCAGTCCATGGGTTAAGGGATTGATGAATTGATGAGTCTGTCAAGAAGGAGATGTCCGGCTGGACACCTTCTCGATACAGTAATCCCTACACTGAAAGGAAAGTAAGTGTATATGTTGATTGATGATGGAAGATGAAACCGGATTGGACTGGCACCAGGCGAAGGATGCTTGACAGAGTCATACAGTCGACTCTGGTGCTAGGGGTTATATGTAGCCCAGAAGTGTTACTTGACTGAACAAGGGTGTTATTGCTTTTTCTAATATCATTATGCCTATACATTATAGTGACTAAGTATATCTATGATGTGATGATTTCATACTCATGTTGGTAGACATGAGGAATGTCTGAGAGGCAGGTGACCTAGTGGAGATGCTGGTAGTCTTTGTTGTAGTTGAGTACTCACACCAACCTCTCCGTGTTTCAGGATCTGTTATTACTATACAGAAGAAGATTCAAGAGCTTCACCATGAGCTCTATGGGCCCACTCATTCCAGTGCCTATCCAGAAGTTGATTGAGGCCATACTGGGAGTGGTCGTCTGATTCTGCGAGATCAATGTTGAAAGGAGCTGAGTGCTGAATAAGTCGGTAGGTCTAGGTTAGGACCTCCGTCAAGAGTCCGACGAGTGTCATCCGATCCTGAGAGGATCCAACACTGAAACGTCTGGTGATTCTAGCCAGTGATGCACTGGTGACATTCAACCTCAGTGTACACCTTGGTGATTGCAAGGTCAGGAACTTTCAAGTTGAGCAAAGTGATCATTGTTACCGGTCACCATGACCTGTGTTATATGCTTCTGGCCCGGCTGAGTTATGGGACACCATGTATCAAGTGATGCTTACATAGTGTTTCTACATTGGTTACCTTTATTAAGCCAACATGTGGTCCAGTGACCTAGGACATTGATTACAACATTGGTGGGAACACCAGAGTGACATGTTTGTTAAGGTAGGGAGCTACCTCATGCCAATGTGATGAACTGTTGACAATGTTTGTTAAGGTAGGGAGCTACCTCATGCCAATGTGATGAACTGTTGACAATGTTTGTTAAGGTAGGGAGCTACCTCATGCCATCGTGATGAACTGTTGACAGTGTATGCTAGGTTGTGATTACTACCCATTGATCAGGGTAGTTACATGATACTGTGTGAAGATCTATTTGTCCAAGGACATGGAACTAAGGTGAAGTGTTTAATCACCTGATAGACTTTACCAGTGACATTGTGTGTTCATGTGGAGCAACCGCTCATTTTGTAGGTGACATATCAGTGTGTGGGTCACTTATGAGATAGAAGTGTGACCAGGCTCTTGTGTATTTTGAGACGGTGCTACATGTACTTTTTCGGCAAGTGGGAGACCGCTAATGTTCTAGGGTCGGCCCAGACTTCATCAGGAGTGTGACGAGTGAAATAGTACGACAGCAAGGAAGGATCCTTGTTCTTCGGTGCAGTGTCAGTCAGGCAGTGGTACTGCGCTTGATCAGCCCGTGATTGGTTCTCTGTGGGAAGAGGGAACTTTGGAGAGGCAGCAGACCTTGGAGTTCCAGTCCACTGGAGGAGCCTGGGTGAGTCGCTACCACGACTGGACAACCGCACGAGCTATCGTCCGCCTCCATGATGAGAATACTCATCTGCATCTCTGATATTGTACATAGTTCTTCTAGTCTGGCTTTCAGCCATCCTTCTCTGTGTTGTGGTTGACGTAGTTCAGAATTAAATTTTTGTTCTCTTAGCTATGACTTTGTGCAGTGATATGACTGGTGTCTGGTCCGAGCCCCCTTGGGGTTTGGAACCCTAGGTGAGGGAGGGGAGGTTAAGCTGTCCCGGCTTGTGTGGGGCCTGGTAGATGTAGAGTGCTATTGAGGTGGTTGGAGCAAAGGCAGGGGATAGTATCTATCGTGGCAAACCAGACCAAGCCCCGGCGGTCTTGTCACAAGACCTTCCAATTCTGCAATGCTGTATCTCTTCTCTGCAGGTTTGAGCTTGCGGCTGTCGTAGAGAATTGGATGTTCGATTCCGTCGTGCTTTTGAATCAAAATATCTGATATGGCAGTAGTGCTGGCATCTGTTTTTAATATAAACTGAGTGGTAATATCTGGTAGACGAAGAATGGGTGGATTGGAAAAGAATCAATTTCAATTTCTTAATTGCGTCATCTAAATAGACACTCTTACAAATGTAATCAATACAAAAGTTTATGATTGAATATGGAATAATGGTCATGGAAATTGTAAAGAATGGATGTAAATTTATCACAGAAATACATTAATGTGGATGTGAATTTATTATAAAAATACATTCTGAATACATTAACAATTTTGCACCCGTAATAATAAATAGAAATCATGGTGGTATTTGCAATTTCCGCATGAAATGTTGTTGACTGATTCATCAGTAAGGTTGTGATTATCACAGAAAATTCATTTGCACAAAGGATTACGGTTAACGATACCCTCTGATGTATCAGCAGTGCTGTTGTTAGTCTCATTAATAATAGCAGCATTATGAGTAGTTTACCCCAGTGAAATCTAAACTCTGGTGATTTCGGGTGTTTAGATCTGTCTGTTGCGTTGTCTCTCTTAGAAACGGTATTGTTGTCGCTTTGAGTAAAACTGGTGGGTGGTAACTGTGTGTTGATTTTGTAAATTGTTTCCCTGTTGTTGAGTGTTGAAGGAAGTCGTTGTTTGTCCCTGTTTTTGCGATAAACCGGTTTGTTTGTATGTGAGAGTTGGCAATTTAGTTTCCGTCTTAAATTAACCATTTGCGTTGTTTTGTTTGCATGCTGTTTGTATGCATGGTTGGTGTTTTGCGATGCTACTTTGGAAGTGGTGAAAACCTTTGTAGGTTTATTACCAGTATTGATGACTAATTTATTTGTCACCCTGACCTGATAAACTTGGGCGGAACCAGTATAATGCCACCCATTTGTTTCTTGCATCGTTTTGTCACTGATAGTCTCCCTTGGAGTTTTTACTTGTACAGTTTCTTTTTGGCATTTATAATTTTGCTCATTTGCGGTTGGTTTTGTTACTGCTTCAATGTTGCAATGCTTTTGTTCCCAAATTTTGATGTCTTTGTTGGAACAATTTCTTACATCTGGAAGATTTCCAATAAAGAGGTCTGCACACGGATTATCTAATACTGCGCACAATACCCGGCCTGACAAAAATGGTGTGTGAATTTATGTCATTGCTAGAGGATATTTCTCAATATTCCCTGCAAATGTGCGACATGTTACAAAGTCTCTTAGTTAGTCAGTGTCTTGTATAAATGTCTTTCTGAACCCATTCAAGGTCGCCCCGCTATCACGAATTATTTTACATGGCTGTTTGTTTATAAAGCCTCTGTGGAAGTCTAGTTTGCCTTTTGATGTTAAGGCGGCGGTGGCCCTTTCATTTGTGATTGGGATGGTGTGACCACACTCCAAAATATTGTCAGAATGGAATTTCCTACAGGTGTTACATTCATCATAGTTAAATATATCTATAACTTCTAATGCATTCACATTCACATGCTGACTTTCATTCTCTGTCTCATTCTCATCTTCATCTGCTGAGGTATCAATCAAAATAGCATTTGCTTTATAGCATTAGCATATAGCTAGCTATATAAAAAATATACAAAGCAATAGCAACAAAAATATTTGGTATAAAATAATATAAGAATTCTGGCCACTTGACACTGACGAGAACTGCAACGAAACATTCTAAGGCATCGACATTGGTTATTGTGAGGTTGGTTCACATAGGTCAGGTCTATGGCGTAGATGGAACAGAAAGTGAATATTTCGTTGCATAGACATAGTATCTCCTGTTTGTCGTGATGATGCCTAAGGAGATATGTCTGAAATACATGAATGAGATTATAATTATTATAAAATAGTAATTACTATTATCACTATAATTGTCAGAGTCTAAAGTATTGCCAGCAGAGATGCAGGGACATCGTTACGCCCGCCAGGCGAATAGTCCCTAGCGGGGATGCCGTAACATCGTTACGCCCGCCAGGCGAGTATTAGTTACCTGCGTGCGAGGTTGCTGGCTGACGAGACAGCCAGCGGTGAGGCAAGGACAAAGCAGGACGCACGCAGGCCTCGTGAAGCCACTTCAGGTGGGAAGGCGCGTTGCGGGAAATAGCCAGACAGCTCTGGGACTCGGACTCGACTGGACGTATAGAGAGAGAAAGGCTTTGTGTAGTTCTGTGCCCGAAAGTCGAGTTCTTGTACATCTTGTGAGATAGACTGTAAGCTGTGGGTTGCCTGTAAGTGTATTGTTATAACTTCTGTATTGTAATGATCATCTCTAGATCGTATTGTATGTGAACTGTAAATAAATCCATTGAAACTTCGTGTCGTTGTGTCTCAAGTCAAATCACGTTGTACTTGTACTGTCTCACATGTGTTAGGTATAACGAGCCAGGTTTAAGACCCTGACAATAATAATTATAGCATAAATTAGTTAGTTAGTTAGTTAGTCGCAGTTTCAACTTCACAGCAACGGGTCGTCCCCATTATGCTCCGTTCCTGTGTCAGTGAATATCATACAAAACGCTCCCCGCTGCCTAATGTGAAAAGTGGAAAAGACAGGAGTCTCGCCAAACAACAGCCCGCACAGATACACTGTGCATAATGCCGCCGCCAGAATGTCAACACACCAGTCCCCCTCGAAACATCCAATTCATCTCTGAGGGAATCGGCAGTCATTTTCCTATCTGGATGTTTCCTAGATATTCACCCACACAGTCCACGAAAATACAATTCAGCACCGACGACAGTGGCAGTCAACCAGAAGCCAAGCAGCCACGCATTTCTGCATAAGCCAAAAACCGGTAAACTCTGAGACATAGCCACTTGCCATCGCTCCGAACATGCAGTCACGTTCCAAAAAAAAAAAAAAAAACAACAACTCTTGGGCAGATTCAAAAGCACTTCACACGAAACTCACAGCTCACGGTGTCGTACCACGCACTCACTCAGTAGCAGGGCGACGGAACCATCAAGCCTCCTTAGTCGCCTCTTACGACATGCGTGGTAGGTTACAGTGTTGCTATTCTTTGCTTCCCTTATGGGCCCCGGCAACACATGGGAGAATTATAGCATAAATAATAGTAACAATTACTATGACGATAATTATGACTATAGTCAAACTATTAATAATAATAATAATAATAATAATAATAATAATAATAATAATAATAATAATAATAATAATAATAATAATAGTAATAATAATAATAATTACCATCATTATAGTAATAGCACACGTCTAAAGATGTACTGGGTATGGGTTTTGGTCTCATATTTGTATACAGCAATCGCCACTGGATGTCTGATATGGTAGATGTTGGAAATACATAAACTGGATACGATGATAATGTTGATGATGATAATAATAATAATAATAATAATAATAATAATAATAATAGAAATAATAATAATAATAATAATAATAATAATAATAATAATAATAATAGAAATAATAATAATAATAATAATAATAATAATAATAATAATAATAGAAATAATAATAATAATAATAATAATAATAGAAATAATAATAATAATAATAATCTTCTTCTTCTTCTTCTTCTTCTTCTTCTTCTTCTTCTTCTTCTTCTTCTTCTTCTTCTTCTTCAGCGTTCCGAGCTATTGAGGTTCTTTGCTGCAGACACAATCCGTCTCCATTCGTCTCTCTGGTTGACCTTCTCTTCCAAGTCGTTGATTCCAAGTGCTTATAGGTCTGTATATATATATTATCTCTCCACCGTCTTCTTGGTCTACCTCGGGGTCTACGATCATTTATTTCCTGAGTGTAAGCGAGTTTTGTTTCCCTATTATCTTCCATTCTTTCTATATGCCCCAGCCATTGTAGTCTATTAGCCTTCATGATACCAGTGATAAGCGGGGACTTAAACAGATCATAAATGTCTTGGTTACTTCTCTTTTCCACTCTCCATTTAGTGTATCCCTAATATTAATAATAATAATAATAATAATAATAATAATAATAATAATGATAATAATACACATAATAAGCATACAAATAATAGGCACAATAAATATAACGGAGATAATAGCAACAATTATTATGATAATACTGATGATACTGATAAGGATCTTAATCGTAATAAGTATAATAATTGCACTGATAATATTAACGATAATGATAATAATAATAATAATAATAATCATGCAATACGGACACGTTTCACACAGTCAGGAGTATAGTTTGTATGTGGCACCAGCCTCGTGTTTTAATAGAGCAATGGGCACTCAGTGAGTGACGTGGACAATATGAAGATGGCTGACATTGCTGGTCTGGACAATTCCTGGAGCCCGATCTAGGCTGGGTCGACCTGGGGAGGTAGGGTCCAGTTTGTAGAAAATCTTTGTGGAGGATATTTGAGCACTCAAGAACACAGGGAGATACCCATGACAGCGCCAACATTATGTCCAGTGAGCTTTCAGTGGTAGAACTAATCAGGTAGTGTACTCAATGACGGTACTTATCAGGTAATGTACTCAGTGATAGAACTTATAAGATAATTTACTCAATGATGGTACTAATCAGATAATGTACTTAGGGACATAACTAATCAAGTAATGTACTTAGTGATAGAACTTATAAGATAATATACTCAGTGATGGTACTAATCAGATAATGTACTCAGGGACATAATTAATCAAGTAACGTACTCAGTGACAGAAATAATCAGATAATGTAATTAGTCACAGAACTAATTAAATAATGAACTTAGTGACAGAACTAATAAAATGAGGTCCTTAGTGAAAGAACTAATAAGATAATGTAATTTATTGAAAGAATTAATAAGATTATGAACTTAGTGACAGAAGTAATCACATAATGTTCCTAGTGAAAGAACTAATCAGATAATGTAATTTAGTGAAAGAACTTCCATTGGCACCTTGCCGTCTTGACAGACGATAGTTTGTGCTCTAAAAAGGCATAATAACTTTTAACTATGGCGGTAGCGAGTGTGACTGATAAGGCCAATTTGCGCTGTAAATGTCCGTTCACAGTGGGTGCATGTGAACACGTGGTCATTTCCACCATCATGCACCATCTTACGTCTCAAACGCTTGGTGTGTGACTTTTCTGCAATAATTTTCTCCTTAGTGACAGAAGTAATCACATAATGTTCCTAGTGAAAGAACTAATCAGATAATGTAATTTAGTGAAAGAACTTCCATTGGCACCTTGCCGTCTTGACAGACGATAGTTTGTGCTCTAAAAAGGCATAATAACTTTTAACTATGGCGGTAGCGAGTGTGACTGATAAGGCCAATTTGCGCTGTAAATGTCCGTTCACAGTGGGTGCATGTGAACACGTGGTCATTTCCACCATCATGCACCATCTTACGTCTCAAACGCTTGGTGTGTGACTTTTCTGCAATAATTTTCTCCTTTGACTTTATTCCATTTCTGATATTTGCCCTCCATGCAACACGTTCAGCGGCGACTTGCTCCCAATGTGCATTATCAATGCCTGTATCAATCATGTCCCGCTTACACACATCTTTGTATCGTAGTAGAGGCCAACCCTGAGATCTCTTACCCATCTGTAATTCACCAAAAAAGATATCCTTTGGTATTCTACCATCATCCATCCTCCTAAGATGTCCTATCCATCTAAGTCTACGAAGACTGAGCATGGAATAAACTATCACACAACCTGATCTGTCCAATACTTCAGTATTTGTGATTTTGTCTTGCCACTTAATACCAAGAATTCTTCGCAGACACCGCATATGAAAGCTGTTTAAATTGTTCTCTTGGTGTGAGTAAGTTGTCCAGGTTTCACTGCTATAGAGAAGAGTACTAAGGACACAGGCTTGATAGACAAGGACTTTTGTTTTGGTAGTAAGCTTCCTGTTCTCCCAGACTCTTTTTCTTAATCTGTTCATTGTTGTTGCTGCCTTACCAATCCGGATGTTGATTTCCTGATCTAGGGATAATTTGCTATTTACCACTGATCCTAGATATGTAAAATGGTCTACTATCTCTAATTTGGCGTCATCAATAAAGATTGATGGTACCCCATGTGCACCTTGTGACATAATCTGTGTCTTCTTTTTGCTAATTGTTAAACCAAATTCAGAACAAGCATTGGAGAATGCAGATAGTAGACATTGCAATTCTTCCTCAGAGTGGGTCGTAACTGCAGCATCATCTGCAAAAAGCAACTCTCTGATCAGTACCGTCCTAATTTTGGTCTTAGCCTTCAATCTCTGAGCATTGTAGAGGCCGCCATCTGAGCGTGAGTGAATGTATATACCACCATCCTGATCACGAAATGCATATTTCAGTAGAAGTGAAAAGTATATTCCAAAGAGGGTGGGAGCTAGTACACAACCTTGCTTAACTCCACTCTTGATTTCAAATTCTTCAGAAGTTGCACCATCAAACTTGATTATACCCTTCATGCCTGTGTGGAACGATTCCACAATGGACAGAAGAGTTGGTGGGCAGCCAATATGCAGCCAATCACTCACCAGTACTTGGTGAAAGAACTAATAATATAATAATTCTTAGGGACAGAGATAATCAGGTACTGTACTAAAAGACAGAACTAATCAGGTAACTACTCAGTGACATAATTAAATAGATAACGTACTCAGGGACAGAACTAATCAGGTAACGTTGAAAGTGATACAACTTATCAGGTAATGTACTCAGTGACAGAGCTAATCAGATAATGTAATCGGCGACAGAGCTAATCAGGGTAATGTACATAGTGACATAACTAATCAGGTAATGCACTAAGTGACAGAGCTAATCAGATAAGGTTGTCAGCGACATAACTAATCAGGTAACGTACTCGGTGATAGAACCTATCAGGTAACGTCATCAGTGATAGAACAAATCAGATAATGTACTTAGTGACATAGCTAATCAGATAACGTAGTCTGTGACATAACTAATCAGGTAACGTACTCAGTGATAGAACTTCTCAGGTAACGTACTTGGTGACAGAACTAATCAGGTAACGTACTTAGTGCCAAAACTAATCGGATTACGTCATCAGTGCTAGAAATAATCAGGTAACATCATCAGTTACAGAACTAATCAGGTAATATCATCAGTGACAGTATTAATCTGATAAGGTATTTAGTGACTGAACTAATCAGGTAATGTACTTTGTGACGGAACTAATCAGATAATGTACTCAGTTACAGAACTAATCATATAACGTACTCTGTGACAAAACTAATCAGATAATGTACTCAGTATCAAAACTAATCAGATAATGTACTCAGTATCAAAACTAATCAGATAATATACTTAGTGTCAGAACTAATCAGGTAAGGTTCTTAGTGACATAACTAATCAGATAAAAAATTGGTTGCATATCCTTTGCAAAGTGGTGATATAAAAAATTGACAGAAATAGAAGGAAAAATTCTTAACCAAGTGGATAATTTTAGATACCTAAGGGCATTTATAACATCAGATGGAAGATGTAAAAAAGAGATTAAGAGCATAATATGGCAAGCAAAAGCCGCATCTCAGAAAATAAAGAGTATCTTGTGCAATATGTCACTATCACTGAATGTAAGAAAGAGAGTGCTGAAATGCTATGTAGAACCAATTTTGCTGTATGGCAATGAATCTTGGAATATAAATGAACAAATTAAGAAGAAATTAGAAGCAACAGAGATGTGGTTCCTGAGACGAATGTTGCGAATTCCTTGAACTGTACAGTGGTCTATATCCCGTCTAGGCCCTTTCTCTCACGGGACATGTGTTGATACCTATTTAAACTTGTTCAGCCTTGAAGCACAGATCAATTCATGAAACTCCACCTCACTGGAGATTCGAACACGTGACTACCAGACCGGCAGGTAACACACTATCGTACCGGCGCCAAGCTAATGTAACAGGATTATCTCCTGATAGGTTAGGTTATGTCGTGGACATAGTCTCGCGAAATGAATGCCAGAAATTTGTTGTGAATAAGTTGAGCAAAGAGATAGTTGATAACATACCTTATGTAAAAATTAACAGAAATCTTTATCTTTGCTTTCAATATTGCTTGACCTCCCTGTCGTATTAATTGGTGTTCTCAGTAGTTTAAGCAGCCTAACACAGTGGGGCTACATTTACACTGTTTTCTATTTAAAAACAGTTTTCGAACAAAGCAAGGCACCTATGATTGTATGAAGACATCATGTGTCATTTAAGTAAATTAGCTTCAGGTACTAGAAAGGTCATTATTTCTGTACAATTTTCTCATCTCTTTCTTGTCCGCTTAACGTTTACAGGAAATTCCCGATTTAATTCCCATGCCGGAGACCATTGATCTCTCTTGTGCAGAATGTAACAGTCGTTAGCCTAGTGCGCTTTTGATCTACTGGAGTAGAAATCGAATATATGACTTCAAAAGAACATTTCAGCAATAATGTATGTGTGAGTTTGAAGTTGTGAAGATGAAAGGTCAAGATTTTACTTTATTTGTGAAAATTATCAAACGACAAGATACTCACAGCAGGTGCTTTGTGTTGCAAGAGTATACTCAAGTAATAGCAGTGATTGATCTGTGGTCACGCGAAGATGTAAAGGGATTTTATGAAGTTTGAAACAGACTATATTATGAAGATCAAAGGTGACAAAATTATTGGGTATTTACAAAAATATGTGTGTTTCGCAATCGCATTAACTCAAACAAGGTCAAGGATGTATCTTTTGCCATGCCAAGATGTCAGCGTGTATTGTCAAGTTTTGAACAGACTATAACTTGAAGATCAAAGGTGAAAGTGCTCGCTCTTAACACGTAAACCTGCCAAGATATCACAACTGCAAAAAATGCTGGTGTTGACTGCGACGTCATGTAAAGTATATGCAACTAACTATCTTATACGAGGAAAGTTGACATGTGTAAATGAAACTACAGAAAACGAAAAATATATTTTAAGTAGAAAAGAATATACTTTTGAAGATACATGATCTGAAAAGAACGCAGCCACAAGTCGAAAAGATGTCTAGTAATTTTTTTTCGCATATCCTTTACAGGACATCGCTGCCAACACCAGCATTTTACCGCTTTCATTGATTTCTTGGCAAGATTACGCTAAGTAATTTGCCATTGCTTTGTGAGCGGCCGGCTCACTTATCCTGTAAGTTACCAACGCAGCGAGAACCGCTTCCAGTTCTCACACGCTGCGTTACCCTACGTGGATAAACGGGATTACGGAGAAAGTCGTTTAAATCCTAGGCCGGGGATACCGGCTGTCTAGTACTAAATTAATTAATACTCGCCAGAATTCTTCTCAATCGTCTCACGGCCCATCTCGATCAAGGTCTTCTTCCTGAGAGTCAATGTGGCTTCAGAAAAGAACGAGGAACTGTTAACATGATTTTCGCTGCAAGGCAGCTGCAAGAGAAATTTCAGGAACAGAACTGCGAAATTTTGTCCACTTTCACTGACCTTACCAAGACTTTTGATACAGTCAGCAGAGAAGGACTGAGGAAGATTATGGCAAAATAAGGCTGTCCACGAAAGTTTGTCCAAATAGTGCGGCTATTTCATGATGGTATGCAGGCAAGAGTACATGAAAATGGTGAACTGTCTGAACCCTTTCCTGTCACCAATGGAGTAAAGCAAGGATGTGTCCTGGCACCAACACTGTTCAGCCTCATGTTTTCAGCCATGTTGACGAATGCCTTCGAGAACAACGACATTGGAATAGACATCAACTACCGCATGGATGGAAAGTTATTCAATCTCAGAAGGCTAAAGCTAAAACCAAAATTAACAGCGACACCGTCAGAGAGCTCCTGTTTGCTGATGATTGCGCTCTATACGCCAACTCAGAGGCGGACATGCAACATAATGTTTCAGCTTTCTCACATGCCTGTGCCAACTTTGGGCTCAATATCAATTTGGAGAAGACTGTAGTTATGTACCAGCCAGCTCAGGGAATAATCACACTGTGCCGAATATCAAAGTGAATGGTCATAGTCTAAGTGTTGTGGACAAATTCACCTATCTTGGCAGCACTGTGTCACAAGCTGCCACAATTGATGGTGAAGTGAATGCGAGAATCTCCAAGGCCAGCGCGGCCTTTGGCAGACTGTACAAGAATGTATGGGACAGAAATGGAATAAGCCTGCAAACAAAGCTGAAAGTCTACAAAGCAGTTATATTATCCACACTGCTATATGCTTGTGAAACTTGGTCTGTTTATCAGCGACACGGTAGGAAATTAAACCACTTCCACACAGTCTGCCTTAGGAAGCTACTGAAGATTAAATGGCAAGATAAGGTCCCAGTAGTCCTAGAAAGAGCGTCCATGCCCAGTATCTACACTCTACTAATAAAGAATCAGATTCGCTGGGCTGGTCACTTGACTCGCATGCCAGATCACAGGCTTCCTAAACGAATGTTTTACGGCGAGTTGCGTTGTGGTAAACGCTCCCAAGGCGGCCAGAGGAAAGCTGTAAAGATACTCTGAAAATCTCACTGAATGTTTTTGGAATTCATCATGACACCTGGGAGACTGCAGCCAAAGACCGAAATTCGTGGCGTGCATCATTACGCAAGGGTCCAGTCACGTGTGAGGCAACCAGGACTGCAAGAGCTGTGAAGAAAATGCTGGACAGAAAAACCACTGCAGGAAATCCTCCTCCAGATACGTCAAACATTCTTTGTCCACATTGTCAAAGAACATTTCGAGCCAAAATAGGCCTTATCAGCCATCTTAGAACTCAAGGCTCCATACTTTCAACCCCACTGGATGAAGTGAATGGTCATCATCATTCTTGATGGACAAACAACACACACAAACACTAAATTAATTAATTTTATTTTCAAAGTGTTCCGATTTTGGGTACACAGGCCCTTCAATTATTCTGCTCTTCTTATAGCTATTCTTTCACACATCATTACATTCGTATATTTTCAATAATGTTTATCTTACACAACAACAATATCACTCGGTCTTAACCCAAGCGTTGTCCACAGACGTGTTACTGCTACCAGTAGTTGCTTCTACTAGGGAGTTTTCTGGACTGATTTTAGCGTGAGGGTTAGCTTTCCCTATTACCAGTGTCTCTCGCCATCAGGCGAATCTACTCGGACTTCTGAAGTACTTGTAATTTTACGCCCCCAAGCCAAGGATGAGAAGTCAACATGTTAGTACGACTGACTGGTGTGTGGATATAAACCACTACCTCACCATTAGCGCACCAGAAGTTTAATCGCAAGCGCTTTAATATTTTCGGTGACGTCGACTACCTAAGACAAACCTAATTTGTTAAGTAAATAATGTTACAGAAACAGAAAATTACATTTTGAGCAGAGAAGAATTTCCAGTCGAATATAAATGAGAACATGAGGGGGGAAAACAATAAAACTGTACTATTGAAAGAATAAAGAATCGAGCGATATTTTCACAGAAAACTGGGTAATATTAAACAATCAGAGACGCCAGCTGTATATTCAAAAAAATGGGATTTGGTCTCGTAGACTTCCTAAGCATCTTAGCTCTTCTCTCAGTTACAATTCTTACAACAATGAGCGACTTGAATCGACGAGTCAAACAGCAGCAGCAGCAGCAGCAGCAGCAGCAGCAGCAGCAGCAGCAGCAGCAACAGCAGAAGCAACAGCAACAACAGCAACAACAACAACAGTAACAACAACAACAACAACAACAACAACAGTAACAACAACTATTATAATAAAAAAAATAATACTAATCTCATCTCATCTCATACCTCTTGTACCTTGCGGTATCAAGATGAAGCATAAACAGCGGAGAGTGCCCGTTTGAGGGTTTCATAAAACGAGATTCCCATGGACTCTATTCCCTTTGCAGAAGTCGATGATAACAATTTTAAAATATAATAATAATAATAATAATAATAATAATAATAATAATAACTATTATAATAAAAACAATGACGACAGCAACACACCGTCGTAACCAGAATTGTGCACATGCATTTCACTCCGGCCGCTAGTATGTCGCATTGAAACTATACAACGTTAAATCCATCCATCCATCATGTGCCATGCCAGTAAGCGTGGGCGGTCATGTTCTGCCATCTCACTCGATCAACAGAGTCGTGGATCAGTTCCGTGTTTCTGTCTCGACCATGCCACAAGGACAAGCCATCCAGATACTTGTTTCTAGGTCTTCCCCTTGGTCTGTTCCCCTCGATCTTACCAGTTGTCACCAAGTTCTCCAAATCATTTCTTCTCATAACATGCCCAAAAAATTGTGACTGTCTATGTCTAATGTCTCTGATCAGTTTACGATCTTCATTTGTTTCTTGAAGGACTTCCTCATTGGTCTTTCTGGCTGTCCATGGTATTCTTTGCATTTTCCTCAGAAACCACATTTCTACAGCCATCAGATGTTTTTCAGCTTGGCTGCTCATTGTCCAAGCTTCACATCCATATAAAAGTACAGGTTCTATGTAGCATCTCAACACTCTTTTTCTCGTTTCAATTGACATCTTTTTATTGGTCAGTATGTTTTTCATCTTGCTAAAGGCTACTTTTGCCATGGCGATTCTTGTTCTAATCTCTTCAAGGCATCTCCCATCAGATGTTATTACTGTTCCGAGATAAGTGTACCTATTCACTTGTTGAAGAATATTCCCATTTACTTGTATATTACACTGTGGTATTTCGTTCTTCCTAGTGACGACCATAATCTGTGTCTTTTTACAACTTAATTCTAAATCTTGTTGTTCACTGTGTGTAACAACCGCATCTACTAAATTTTGCAAGTCCTGTTCATTGTCTGCAATCAAGACTGTATCATCTGCATATCTAATGTTATTGATGCATCGTCCCCCAATGTTGATTCCTTCCATATTTTCAATATTTCTGAAAATATTTTCACTGTACAGTGAAAACAGATCTGGAGACATTACACATCCCTGTCTCACACCTCTCTTAATAGGCTGATATTGGCTTACTTCATTATCAACTCTTATGGCAGCTTGTTGTTTCCAATATATGTTTTTTACAAGTCTAAGGTCTTTCCCATCAATTTGTAGATCTTCAAGCATCCTTATCATGTTGACATGTCTCACTTTATCAAAAGCCTTTGTGTAGTCAATAAAGCAAAGGTGTAGATCTTTGTTTACTTCTATAGAACGTTCGATTACGGTTCTCAGTATATACACAGCATTTACTGTACCCTTGCCTACTACAAACCCACATTGTTCTTCTCCTATTTCAGGTTGTATTTTCCTCCTAACTCTTTGCATGATAATTCTTAGCAAAATCTTCGTGATGTGACTCATTATACTAATTGTTCGATGTTGATCACATTCCAAGGCTCCTGATTTCTTTGGGATTGCAATAAATACAGAATTACATAACTCATGAGGTATATTTCCAGTATCATATATTGTATTAAGCAGACTGGTAACTTTATCTATTCCATATTCTTCTAAAGCATTAATCATTTCTGTTGTGACGCTGTCTGGACCGGGGGTCTTGCCAGATTTCATATGATTAAGAGCATTCTGAACCTCCATCTTCAAAATTGCTGGCCCTTCATTGTTATTTTGAACAATATATTGTTCGTCTCTGTTATCGTCATAAAGGTTTTTCACGTAATCTGACCATACATGTAAAATCTGATCTTTTTCTATTATGACTCTTCCATCTTTTGTCTTTAGGCAGCCTGCTGATGTACGTGTTCTTTGATTAGTAATCTCCTGAATTCTTTTGTGCATTAGTTTCGCATTTTTACTGTTGTGTTGTTTTTCAATTTCTCTGCAATTTTTCTCAAGCCATGTTTCTTTAGCCTCCTTACATAAGGTTCTGACTTTTCTGTGAATTTCTTCATATTTGGCAGGATTATTTTTGTTCTGTCTTCTTGTTTCCATTAGTTGTAAAATTTCTTCAGTCATCCATGTCTTACGGCCCACTTTCTTTACTTTTGGAATAGTTTTTTCTGCTGCACAACTGATTGAATTCTTCAGCATTTCCCATTGATCATCTACATCTTGAAATAGGATCTCTAGATCAGACAATAAATCAAATTTGTTCTTTACTTCTATGTTAAAATTATCTTGTATTTCTTTGTCAGTTTTCAATTTGCACAAGTCATATTTAGGGTTTCCTGCTGTATACTTGACTTTCTTTAACTTTACCCTCAATCTGCCAGTAATTAATCTGTGATCACTGTAACAGTCTGCATTTGGAACTGTTTTTACAACTGTTAATGCATTTCGAAACCTTTTGCTTATCAGGATGTAATCTATCTGGTTTTTAATCCTGCTGTCTGGACTCCTCCATGTCCATAATCTTCTAGGATGTTGTTTAAACCAGGTGTTTCCTACAACCATTTCTTGTTCTTTTGCCCATTCTACAAGTCTGTAACCTCTTTCATTTCTCTCTCCCAAACCATGGTTGCCTACACTGCATCCATCGCTTTGCTTTTCCTATTTTTGCGTTGAAATCACCCATTATGATATTTATTTCTGATTTTTTACAGTTCTTCAAAGCAGACTCCATGTCATTATAAAATTCCTCTATACTTTCTTCACTGCTTTCACTTGTTGGGGCATATACTTGAATTACATTTATTTTAAAAGGTCTTCCGTTTAATTTTACTAATAGAACTCTGTCTGACACAGCCCAATATCCTTTGACAGAATTTGATGTTTGCTTATCTAATATAATGGCTACATCTCTTTGCTGTTTTTCTCCCCCCGAGTAAATAATCTTACAATCCTCTCCTGTCCTTATCCCTGCTCTTCTCCATCTCGTTTCCGATATTCCTAATATGTTAATCTTCTCTCTCTCCATTTCTTTTTTGATGTCCTCCAACTTTCCATCTGCATTCATTGTTCTAACATCCCAAGTTCCTACTTTCAATGATATTAATCTTTTGCACCTAGTAGCCTGTTGACGGTCTGGAGTCACCTGGTGCGCATGACTATCCCTACCGGGCGAGGCTGCTCCTATGGAGCACCCATTTACGCCGTTTCTCTGATTATCGATAAGTGAACACAACATGATTTTCTTGGCATGTGTAAAGAAGGTAGTTTGCTATTGCTTTCCTTCCCAGTAGTGACCATACTGGTCAGTGACCGTAGCCAACGTTAAATACAAGCGTTAAAAACACAAACAATGGACACTGTCATCAGTCCATCACTCGTCACCTGCATGTAGCAGATCCGTTACAGGACGTCGCCATCATCGCTAAGAAGATTCTCGATCCCGTGACAGTTTCTTCTTCCTCCCTTTTCATGCCCCAGGTGTCTTTAATGTCCCGTGTCCTCTTCCTCCAGCTGGTAGACCTCAGCCTCCTCTCCCAGGACCCTCCCCATCTCATCACTGTCCTCTCCCAGCCACTATGACCTTGAGATGACCACACTATTTCAGTTCCCCAGACATGACAGTGTTGGCCGGCCAGTGTTCATCAATGTCCTGGTCTGATCGCATTTCTGTATTTTTTCTTCTTACTGTACGGGGTCCTCAGAGATTGTTGTATCATTTAAGTTCAAATGCCCCAGTTAACTTCATCAATCGTGTTTTGACATGGTTAATTATTGTTATTATTGACATTATTATTATTATTATTATTATTATTATTATTATTATCATTCACACTATTAATATTATCAGTGTGGTTATTTTTATCATAGTTATTATTTTAATCACTGTTATTATTATTAGTAATATTATTATAAATGTCATCACCATTGTTATCATTATTATTGTTATTAATATTATTATCACCATTATCATTTCTGTATTATTATTATTGCTATTATTATTATTATTATTATTATTATTATTATTATTATTATTATTATTATTATTATTATTATTATTATTATTGTTGTTATTATTATTAATATTATCATTGTTGTTTGTATCATTATTATCATGATCTTTGTTGTTGTGATATGATTATGATTATGGTTATGGTTATGATAATGATTATTACTATTATTATTATTATTATTATTATTATTATTATTATTATTATTATTATTATTATTATTTATATACAGAGAAACAAAAGTAAACAGCAACAGAAGATAGGCAGTGGCTATTCTGCGCAATAGTTAGTTTAGAGAACACACACTCTGGGTTTTCGGGGATCTAAGTGGCTAAGTGGTTCAACCGCCTACCTCGCGCTCCGAACGTTGTGGGTTCGATTCCGGATTCCAACACTCGGTTTACGTGTGCAGTTTATCCGACTCACTTGAGGGTCGTCGCTGGAGCTACAGAGTTCTTGATTTGTGCCACGCTTTCGCAGGTCGTCTGCAGAAGGAACAAACGAACGAACTTTATTTTTAAAGGGTAACAAATTGGTCACGCAAGCCGTTTTACATTCTCCCCTTCCGACCATCTATCTTTCGTACCTCAATTATCTATTTTGCATGTCACATTCATATAGAGGAAAATACATTGTCAAACCAACGCAAGGCCGACTGCTGCCAACAGCTGTGTTTTGGACACGATATGCGAGATTACGAATTGCGTCCTTCGTGATTTATCTAGAACACCAGAATTAAGGATTTATTTCGAAGATAAAGATAGACGCAAGATTTATTCAATATAGAGGAGTTCCCTTATAAAACATGTGTGCTACAACTATTAAGAACTTAACACTCAATAAAGATATGGATAAGGAAGATAATTATACGAACGTCACTAGTACGGCTGTAACAGGACAGAGTTACCCAGACAACCGGGTCTGGATCTCTTTTGTTGTCCTTCTAATTGGCCATATTGGGCTTTTAAACCTGCTGGCTGTGGTAGGCCTAACAGGAAATGCAATCAGCATCGTGGTACTGAGAAAACACGGAATAGCCAAAGACAGCACCAACGTGATGCTCATTGCTCTCGCCTTCTTCGACTTCATGTTCTCGCTGGTAACGTTAATCAGGTAATGTACTCTGTGCTAGCACTCGTATGGTAATGTACTCAAAGTAGTACTACCTAGGTAAAGTGCTCAATAATAGTACTAACCAGGTAATGTGCTCAATGATAGTACTAGCTAGGTAATGTGCTTAATGATAGTACTGATCAGGTAATGCGCCCAGTGTTAGCACCTATCAGGTATTATACTCAAAGATAGTGCTAATTAGGTAATGTACTTAATAATAGTACTAATTAGCTAAAGAAGTCTCTCTCCACCGGAAGACAACTTCCGGTACAATGGCGACGAAATGACGCGTTATAATTCGGGGAGACGCTGTTTAGTGGTTTCCAGTGGATTTCCTGTGGATAGTGTTTTTCCTGTGGATTATGTGATGTTATTTTGTGTTCGTTTATTGGAAGTTTTCAAAAGAAGCCACGGAAGGCAGGTGGTGGATGAAATTTTGAGGGCAGGTGACAGATATTTGTTGGTCATGGTCTCGAGTTTCGCGACGGCAGGCAGAGGATCTCTTTCGAGAGACAATGGTTGCGGTTATCCGGCCAGTATGGTCACTGCCATAGAGGAAAGCAACGGCAAACTACCTCTTTGAATGTGCCTAGTTATGATATGGAGTTATGATTCGCTTAAAGACTGATCATCGCAAGACAAGGACAGAGACATTAACATTAGCAACATGGAACGTTAGGACGTTAAACGACGACGGAAAATTAAAAACATAAAACAAGAAATACAAAGAGAAGAAATAAATATTTTAGGGATGTGCGAAACGAGATGGACAGGAGCGGGCATCAAGATAGAGGAAGATTTTAAGATTATTTATTGTGGAGGTGAAGATCGACACAGGGGAGTAGCAATAATTTTGGACCGGAAAACATAAAAATCTGTTCAAGGATATTGGGCCGTGTCGGACAGAGTTCTACTAGTTAAATTGAGTGGCAGACGTTTTAGCATAAATGTTATTCAAGTATATGCCCCAACAGGAGAGTCCAGTGAAGATAGTGTAGAGGAATTCTATAATGACATAGAGTCTGCCTTAAAGAAATGTAAAAATTCATAAATAAACATCATAATAGGAGACTTCAATACAAAAGTAGTAAATCAAGGTGATAAATACACAGTAGGTAACTATGGTTTAGGAGAGAGAAATGAAAGAGGATACAGACTTGTAGAGTGGGCTAAAGAAAAGGAAATGATTGTAGGAAACACATGGTTTAAGCAACACCATAGAAGATTATGGACATGGAGGAGTCCTGATAGCAGGATCAGAAACCAGATTGACTACATTCTTATTAGCAGAAGATTTAGAATATATATATATGAGCATGGAAATGTAGTTTCTGAGGAACATGCAAAGAACATCATAGACAGATAGAAAACCCAATGACCAAGTGCTTCAAGAAACAAATGAAAACCGTAAACTGGTTAGAGAAATTAGACGCATGCAGTCACAATTGTTTTGACACATTATTAGAATACATAAATTGCAGAACTTGGTGACAACTGGCAAGATTAAAGGGAAAAGAACAAGGGGAAGGCAGGGAAGTAATTACCGGGATGGCTTAGTCATTTGGTATGGTCGAGACAAGAACAGCGAGCTGATCGATGAATCTGGCGATGGTGTGAGATGGCGAAACATGACCGCCCACGCTTATCGGCATGGCACATGATAGTTAGATAGTCGACAGATCATCCTCAATGCACATCGAACCATTCAGTCCATAAGTGCTCGGATCCCCTCCTCAGAAAATCTCGCAGCGTGTAGCGGCTAACGACTCCAGTTCTGTGTTGGTTTATCAATCTTCTTTGGCTTCCTGCGTAGTGTTCTTGTTTGGCCACCCCTCTTTTAATTTGCTGTTCTCGCAGTCTGGCCATTCTACTAGATTCACAGTCATCACTTGGTTCTCGCAAAAGTCTTACTTCTCGTAGAGCATTCAGAATGTCAGCCTGGTCCATGGCGCGTCCGCCCTCCACAGTAGCCTCACCTACGAGCTTGTCAGCCCGCTCATTTCCTTGTACTCCCGCATGCCCTGGCACGAAGATGAAACTAATCTTTGCCAGCCGAGACCGCTCCAGAGGCAGCAACCATTCTCTTCGGATCGACCCCTCCTCTATCCTCTTGATCATGTTCATTGAGTCGCTAAGGAAACAAGCCCTAGTGAATGTCTGTGTCTCGAGCCATGTTATTGCTTTACTTACTGCCATGACTTCCATAGTCAGGCTACTTGTGGTTTCAGTAAAAGCACCAGAGTCCTCCTTCACAATTCTCCCTCCGGCCCGAGCCGTAAAGGCCCATGAGCTTCTCACTTGTCGGACGACCGACCCATCTGTGTAGATGACCGCATCACCGTCTAGCGAATTCTCGAAAATCAACGCTTGTACTTCAGCCTCCACAGCAGCCAGATTTTCTTGTCTGCATTTTCTATCTAGTTGGATGCAAACTGAAACGGATGTGCAGAAATCTGTTGGCACTTGTACCCACTCCTCGCCAGGTTCTATGTCCTCAAGTGAACACACCTGTTGAAGAATGTCTTCGGCTTGACCCATCCACGACCGTCCTCTTTTTAACCTGCTGCCATTCACCTTCACAATTTCACTACGCGGTGGATGTTGTGTGTTTGCGTTAGCTATGAGGTAGGCGCGTGCTCTGCAAACTTGTATTCTCTCTTCAATGGTTGGAAAATCAAGAAGGTAGCGCATCACCCTGCATGCTGTATCTCTTGTACATCCAAGAATAATGCGCATAGCTTCATTATGTACCCTTTCCATCTTTTCTATCTGCTTACGGCTGAGAGTCAGGATTGCCCCTCAAACAGAAGACATAGATGGCGCTGCTCACAGTTTGCTGCCGAAGTCATCCGCATCGCAGCCAAACCCCGCTTGGCCTTTGTTATCACCTGGTCTAAGAAATGGAGAGAGAGAAGATTAACATATTAGGAATATCGGAAACGAGATGGAGAGGAGCAGGGATAAGGACAGAAGAGGATTGTAAGATTATTTACTCGGGGGGAGAAGAATAGCAAAGAGGTGTAGCCATTATATTAGATAAGCAAACATCAAATTCTGTCAAAGGATATTGGGCTGTGTCAGACAGAGTTCTATTAGTAAAATTAAACGGAAGACCTTTTAAAATAAATGTAATTCAAGTATATGCCCCAACAAGTGAAAGCAGTGAAGAAAGTATAGAGGAATTTTATAATGACATGGAGTCTGCTTTGAAGAACTGTAAAAAATCAGAAATAAATATCATAATGGGTGATTTCAACGCAAAAATAGGAAAAGCAAAGCGATGGATGCAGTGTAGGCAACCATGGTTTGGGAGAGAGAAATGAAAGAGGTTACAGACTTGTAGAATGGGCAAAAGAACAAGAAATGGTTGTAGGAAACACCTGGTTTAAACAACATCCTAGAAGATTATGGACATGGAGGAGTCCAGACAGCAGGATTAAAAACCAGATAGATTACATCCTGATAAGCAAAAGGTTTCGAAATGCATTAACAGTTGTAAAAACAGTTCCAAATGCAGACTGTTACAGTGATCACAGATTAATTACTGGCACATTGAGGGTAAAGTTAAAGAAAGTCAAGTATACAGCAGGAAACCCTAAATATGACTTGTGCAAATTGAAAACTGACAAAGAAATACAAGATAATTTTAACATAGAAGTAAAGAACAAATTTGATTTATTGTCTGATCTAGAGATCCTATTTCAAGATGTAGATGATCAATGGGAAATGCTGAAGAATTCAATCAGTTGTGCAGCAGAAAAAACTATTCCAAAAGTAAAGAAAGTGGGCCGTAAGACATGGATGACTGAAGAAATTTTACAACTAATGGAAACAAGAAGACAGAACAAAAATAATCCTGCCAAATATGAAGAAATTCACAGAAAAGTCAGAACCTTATGTAAGGAGGCTAAAGAAACATGGCTTGAGAAAAATTGCAGAGAAATTGAAAAACAACACAACAGTAAAAATGCGAAACTAATGCACAAAAGAATTCAGGAGATTACTAATCAAAGAACACGTACATCAGCAGGCTGCCTAAAGACAAAAGATGGAAGAGTCATAATAGAAAAAGATCAGATTTTACATGTATGGTCAGATTACGTGAAAAACCTTTATGACGATAACAGAGACGAACAATATATTGTTCAAAATAACAATGAAGGGCCAGCAATTTTGAAGATGGAGGTTCAGAATGCTCTTAATCATATGAAATCTGGCAAGACCCCCGGTCCAGACAGCGTCACAACAGAAATGATTAATGCTTTAGAAGAATATGGAATAGATAAAGTTACCAGTCTGCTTAATACAATATATGATACTGGAAATATACCTCATGAGTTATGTAATTCTGTATTTATTGCAATCCCAAAGAAATCAGGAGCCTTGGAATGTGATCAACATCGAACAATTAGTATAATGAGTCACATCACGAAGATTTTGCTAAGAATTATCATGCAAAGAGTTAGGAGGAAAATACAACCTGAAATAGGAGAAGAACAATGTGGGTTTGTAGTAGGCAAGGGTACAGTAAATGCTGTGTATATACTGAGAACCGTAATCGAACGTTCTATAGAAGTAAACAAAGATCTACACCTTTGCTTTATTGACTACACAAAGGCTTTTGATAAAGTGAGACATGTCAACATGATAAGGATGCTTGAAGATCTACAAATTGATGGGAAAGACCTTAGACTTGTAAAAAACATATATTGGAAACAACAAGCTGCCATAAGAGTTGATAATGAAGTAAGCCAATATCAGCCTATTAAGAGAGGTGTGAGACAGGGATGTGTAATGTCTCCAGATCTGTTTTCCCTGTACAGTGAAAATATTTTCAGAAATATTGAAAATATGGAAGGAATCAACATTGGGGGACGATGCATCAATAACATTAGATATGCAGATGATACAGTCTTGATTGCAGACAATGAACAGGATCTGCAAAATTTAGTAGATGCGGTTGTTACACACAGTGAACAACAAGGGTTAGAATTAAATTGTAAAAAGACACAGATTATGGTCGTCACTAGGAAGAACGAAATACCACAGTGTAATATACAAGTAAATGGGAATATTCTTCAACAAGTGAATAGGTACAATTATCTCGGAACAGTAATAACATCTGATGGGAGATGCCTTGAAGAGATTAGAACAAGGATCGCCATGGCAAAAGTAGCCTTTAGCAAGATGAAAAACATACTGACCAATAAAAAGATGTCAATTGAAACGAGAAAAAGAGTGTTGAGATGCTACATAGAACCTGTACTTTTATATGGATGTGAAGCTTGGACAATGAGCAGCCAGGCTGAAAAACATCTGATGGCTGTAGAAATGTGGTTTCTGAGGAAAATGCAAAGAATACCATGGACAGCCAGAAAGACCAATGAACAAGTCCTTCAAGAAACAAATGAAGATCGTAAACTGATCAGAGACATTAGACGTAGACAGTCAACATTTTTTGGGCATGTTATGAGAAGAAATGATTTGGAGAACTTGGTGACAACTGGTAAGATCGAGGGGAACAGACCAAGGGGAAGACCTAGAAACAAGTATCTGGATGGCTTGGCCTTGTGGCATGGTCGAGACAGAAACACGGAACTGATCCACGACTCTGTTGATCGAGTGAGATGGCAGAACATGACCGCCCACGCTTACCGGCATGGCACATGGTGGATGGATGGATGGTCTATGTGCTCATTATAAGCAAGGCTTCGATCAAACCGTATCCCCAGGTAATTCATTGCCTACGTTCTTTCCACTGTCTCTGAACACAGCTTTACAGTTGGAGTTGGAGTGTTGACAATACGATTGTTCAACGAGAACCAAGTCACTGTTGCCTTTGTTGGGTTGACCATTGCCCCAGCTTCATCACACCAAGTACTTATGCGATTGAGTTCAGTTTGTAGTTCCACAGCAACCTGCTCTCTATCCTTACCCTGACGATACCTAAAACATCATCGGCATATGACAATGTCCTGCCAGGTCCAGTGATCTGCTCACTGGTGATTCTCACTGTGTAGGCGTTGAACAGTACCGGAGATAATGGTGATCCCTGTGGTAAGCCAGGATATATTGTTGTTGGTTCCGAAGTCCAACTGCCGCATCTAAAAACTACTTTCCGTTGGAAGAGGGCTGCAGCGATCCAACTAAGGAGGAATGGACTTATTTTGACTTCAAGAAGCTGAAGCATTAAAACATCTAATGGTACTCTGTTGTACGCGTCCTCAAGATCAATCGCGGCAGCAAAGGTTTCAATGCCTGAGTGGAAACCTTCATAGACATCACGACGAAAAACTGTTGCATTCGTCCAGGTTTCTCTGTTTGGACGGTAACCATCCATGGTAGGTAGGAAAAAAGCTTGCCTCTCTAGCTGGCTTGATATTTTCCTGGCAATTAACTTCTCCAGCAGCTTGCCTATTGTATTCTGCATGGTTATAACTCGATATCCCTGAATTTGTGTGTGGTCTTTGTCAGGCTTCGGCAAGGGAATCAGACAGCTGTGTAACCAATCCTCCTTGATGCTAGCACTCCCTATACTGGTGGTGTACAAGCTAACGGTCAAGACTTTCCAGTATGACAATACAGGGCAAGACGTGGTGAGTAAAATAAGACGTGACAAGCGCAGAAAGCTTCAGGGCAGGAAAACAAGCTGGGAGCAGCCACATTGGTGGAATTTCGAGGTGGAGAAGGCTTGGGTGGATAAGCGTAGTGCTGTAAGGAGTGGCAAAATGCCAAGAAGAACAGAGCTGGCCATCCTAGTCCCTGCATGCACTTAGAAAGAGAGATGCACACAAAAGTAAGCTATTTAAAAATACTGGTCAAGGTGGTTAAAAGTGAAAAATGGGCAGAGGTGTGTCAAAGAGTAAGCACAGACAAGTCACTGAAATTGTTCTGGCGACTACATAAAAGCATGAGTGGTGTAGTCAAGAATAAGAGCATTTCTGACTTCCAAGGTGCTGACCTCACCTGGCAGAGGACTGACGAGGACAAGGGCAAAGCCCTCTTTGAACGCTACCTTGAGCAGGGCAACCAGACAGACATGGGAGGCCGGAATCTGGCCAAGGAGGTCACCTCAGACAGATGCAAGGCCCAGAACACTTCGGATGAAGACACAGTGACAGTGAAAGAAATCAAGGCTGTGCTTCGACGATCAAAAAACAGCGCCCCAGGGCCTGATGGCATAAGATACGACGACATCAATAGGTGTACCGACAACGAGCTAGAGAAACTAGCAGACATGTACACAGAATCTGTGGAAAACGCAAAAGGAATTGCGGTAATATCTGATTTTTGGACATCTCTAGGTAACGAAAGCTATTGTGGAATTACAGGCCCTTGGATTGCCGATGACTGGAAATTGAAAAAATGTTGTTCCTCAATGCGTGAATGTTGTTGAACGTCATTATTCTGACAGTGTTGCCGAGTTATATAAACAGTTTGCAATAGACTGGAATATAACGAACAAAATTCAGGCTCTAGGTACTGACAATGCAAAAAATATGGTCTCAGCTGTTGATGAAACCGGTTTTGTACCTATTCCTTGTTTGGCTCACAGTCTACAACTGAGCATATTACATAGATATAAAGGTGCTGATACCAAAACATTCTCTGGTAAATTTCGAAAAAAAAAATGTCGGACAATTTAAACATAGTGCTGCAAACACAACCGAGTTGCAAAATTGTACTGAGTCACCATTGTGTAAGCTGCAGCAAGATGTACCAATAAGATGGAACAGTATTTTATTATGCTAGGGAGTCTTCTACAGGCCAGAGAAGCATTAACTGTCTACATGTCAGATGAAGAGAAACAATACAAAGTTCCAAAACTGTCAGATTCAGATTGGGAGAAGATGTCGAAATATGACAAAGTTTTGGACTTATTCTGTCAGACCACGGTCCTGCTTGGCGGTCAAGATTATGTTTCATGTACTGTGTATTGTCACTGCTATCATCGCTGACACAACATATGACTGTACACGATGATGATCTGGGCTATATAGCTAAAAAAGTCGCTTAAAAGTCGACAGGGTCTTTACCGGGTTTTATCGGGTTTTATCCCACATGGCTCGGTCTCTTTCCGCAGCACGGAAAGCGTCACACAAAGCACGAACTCCGTAGCTTTTAGCGACGACCCACAGGAGTCTCCGAAACATTTAATTTGTAAACCGAAGGACGCGGCCCGGAATCGAACCCACAACCTTCGGAGCACGAGTCAAACGGCTTGACCACTTCGCCACAGAGACTCCCAATAGCTCAATATAATAAATAGCTCAAAATAATATATAGCTAAATTTAAGGCAGCATCTTTTAGTGACTTAGTGAACATGTAGCTAATATGACAAGTATTGAAATACTACAGATTGCAACAGCACTTGATCCACGCTACAAATACCTGAAGTGTTTGTCAAAAGATGCAAAAGAACTAACTTGATCCCGTATTGAACAACAAATAGCAGTTATTTTTCATGATGAGCAGATGGAGACTGCTGCAACGAATGATACTGACATTGACAATGAAACTATATGTGAACCACATGAAAAGCGTATTAAGCTAATGGAGTCTGACTCAGACACGGAAGATCATGTCGACAGCTCTTCTGATGAATTGCTGCGTTATAAAATGGAGAAGAAAGTTGATGAATCGGTTGACCCTTTACAATGGTGGAAAGTTAATGAACATTGATATCCAAAATTAGCATTCCTTGCCAAGACCATTCTGTGCATACCGGCTTCCTCAGTTCCATGTGAACGATTGTTCAGCTCTGCTGGTTATATTGTTAATAAGACGCTCTTGTCATTTGAAGCAGATATTGTCAACATACTCGCCTGTTTGCATAGTTGGTTATTAGATGACATATGAACAAGACAATTCAGTGTTATTTTGCTTTTTGACAAATACGACTATAATGTGAGTTATGTGACTATAAAACTTTTGCTTTAATCAAAATTAACTATTAATTAATCGTTCAGTTTTCAAAAGCTAACTATTAAATTTAAATTAATCGCTACCAATCATTATATATATATATATATATATATATATAATTCATTCATTGGCACCTTGCCGTCTTGAAAGACGATAGTTTGTGCTTCAAAAAGACATAATAACTATTATCCATGGCGGTTGCGAATGGGACTGATAAGGCCAATTGTGCTGTAAATGTTCGTCCACAGTGGGTGCATGTGAACACGTGGTCATTTCCACCAACGTGCACCATCTTACGTCTCACACGCTCGGTGTGTGACTTATCTGCAATAATTTTCTCCTTTGTCTTTATTCCATTTCTGATGTTTGCCTGCCATGCAACACGTTCAGCGGCAACTTGCTCCCAATGTGTATTATCAATGCTTGTATCAATCATGTCCCGCTTACACACATCTTTGTATCGTAATAGAGGCCGACACTGAGATCTCTTACCTACTTGTAATTCACCAAAAAAGATGTCCTTTGGTATTCTACCATGATCCATCCTCCTAAGATGTCCTATCCATCTAAGTCTACGAAGACTGAGCATGGAATAAACTGTCACACAACCTGATCTTTCCAATACTTCAATATTTGTGATTTTGTCTTGCCACTTAATACCAAGAATTCTACGCAGACACCGCATATGAAAGCTGTTTAAATGTTTCTCTTCGTGTGAGTAAGTTGTCCAGGCTTCACTGCCATAAAGAAGAGTACTAAGGACACAGGCTTGATAGACAAGGTCTTTTGTTTTGGCAGTAAGCTTCCTGCTCTCCCAGACTCTTTTTCTTAACCTGTTCATTGTTGTTGCTGCCTTAACAATCCAGATGTTGATGTCCTGATCTAGGGATAATTTGCTATTACCACTGATCCTAGATATGTAAAATGATCTACAATCTGCAGTTCGGCGTCGTCAATAAAGATTGATGGGGACCCAATGTGCACCTTGTGACATAATCTGTGTCTTCATTTTGCTAATTGTTAAACCAAATTCAGAACAAGCATTGGAGAATGCAGATAGTAGACATTGTAATTCTTCCTTAGAGTGGGTCGTAACTGCAGCATCATCTGCAAAAAGCAACTCTCTGATCAGTACCCTCCTAATTTTGGTCTTGGCATTCAATCTCTGAGCATTTTAGAGGCCGCCATCTGGGCGTGAGTGAATGTATATACTATCATACTGATGAAAAAATTGTTTGCATATCCTTGCCTTTACAGGACATTGCTGTCAACATCAACATCTTTAAGCTGATTGTTGATTTCTTGGCAAATCATCCTGATCACGAAAGACATATTTCAGTAGAAGTGAAAAGTATATTCCAAAGAGGGTGGGAACAAAAGAGTAGGTGGGCAGCCAATTTTCTTTAGTGCCTTGAATAGTCCCCCCCGACTGACGAAATAAAATGCCTTTGTGAGGTCGATGAAGGCAATAAACAGTGGTTGATTCTGTTCACGGCATTTTTCTTGCATTTGTCGCAATGAGAATATCATATCACTGGTAGACCGGTTCTGTCGAAAGCCACACTGTGATTCGGGGTAGACTTGATCTCCTAGGACTTGAAGTCTGCGCAGAACAATTCTTGCAAATACTTTTCCAACAATACACAGAAGTGAGATACCCCTATAGTTGTTGCAGTCGTTCCGATCGCTCTTGTTCTTGTACGGTGATATAATGTTTGAATCTTTGAAATCCTGTGGGACTTGTCCTTCAAGCCAGCACAGCTCTATTAGCTGATGGATCTGTAGAGTGAGTGTGTCTTGCCCACTCCTGATAACCTCTATTTGAATCCCATCCTTACCTGGAGCCTTGCCAGATGCAAGTTAATTTATAGCACACTTAACTTCTGTTATGGTGAGAAGTGTGTCCAGGTGGTCAAGAGTTGGTAGGGCTTATATTGCGTTGAGGACATCACATCCGCATGACCGTACCGCATGACAGTAGACGCTACCCTCTGCTTTCTGTTAGCAGTGAGCGTTAGGCGGCGCTTACCAAACCCGACACCCCACATTATGCCAAGGGCTTCGGGCGGAAGAGCGCATTTGGGAGGGTACAAGCTTACCATGATGCGAGGATATGCAACCTAAAGACAAAATGTCATGGCAGGGCAGACCAGGCCCTAAGCCTTGCTTGGCAGCTGGTCTAGGATCGAAGCTCCGACAGGCGGACAGTTAGAGCATTGCTTTGCTGATCCGGCAGCTTCTGCCGCTTGTCTTGTTCCAGATGTATAGATGTTACCTTTCCTCTGGAGTGAACTAGGCAGGCCGAGAGAGGAATCATGCTGCATGGGCAACACATGATCTCTATATTTTAGTCCAGGCTTTGTGCTATGGAGAGTGATGATGATGTTGATATATATATATATATATATATATATATATATATATATATATATATATATATATATATATATATATATATATATATATATATATATACACTAGCTGACCCGGCCCGGCTTCGCCCAGACCCTGGTGGGGAGCATCTAATTTAATTCATATAAGTAGTCATATAAGTTCCCGTTCTCGACTATCTATCTGTCTGTCTGTCTGACCCGGCTCAGCCCATGGTGGAGAGCATCTCATTTAAATCATATAAGTAGTCATATAAGATCTCGTTCCCGACTATCTGTCTGTCTGTCTGTCTGTCTGTCTTGGGTAAATGGAGGAGGGAGGAGGAAGAGGGAGGTGGAGGAGGGAAGAGGAGGGATGAGGAGGGAGGAGGAGACAGGAGACAGGAGGAATAGGGAGGAATAGGAGGGAGGAGGAGGGATTAGGAAGAGGAGGGAGGAGTAGGGTGGAGGAGGAGGAGGAGGAGAAGGGAGGAGGAAGAGGGAGAAGGAGGGAGGAGGAGAACGCAGGAGGAGGAGGGAGGAGGAGGAGAGGGAGGAGGAGGGAGAGGGAGGAGGAGGGAGGAGGAGGAGAGAGTAGGAGGAGGGAGGAGGAAGAGGGAGGAAGAGGGAGGAGGAAGAGGGAGAAGGAGGAGGGAGGAGGGAGAAGAAGGAGGAGGGAGGAGGAAGAGGAAGAAGGAGGGAGGAGGAGAACGCAGGAGGAGGAGGGAGGAGGAGGAGGAGAGGGGGAGGAGGAGGGAGGAGGAGGGAGGAGGAGGAGCTAGTAGGAGGAGGGAGGAGGCGGAGGGAGCAGGAAGAGGGAGGAAGAGGGAGGAGGAAGAGGGAGAAGGAGGAGGGAGGAGAAGGAGGAGGGAGGAGGAAGAGGGAGGAGGAGGGAGAAGGAGGGAGGAGGAGAACGCAGGAGGAGGAAGGAGGAAGAGGAGGAGAGGGAGGAGGAGGGAAAGGGAGGAGGAGGGAGTAGGAGGAGAGAGTGGGAGGAGGGAGGAGTCGGAGGGAGCAGGAAGAGGGAGGAAGAGGGAGGAGGAAGAGGGAGAAGGAGGAGGGAGGAGAAGGAGGGAAGAGGATGAGGGGGAGGAGGAGGAAGAGGGAGGAGGAGGAATGTGAATGGAGGAGGAGGGAGGAGGTAGAGGGAGGAGGAGGAGGAGGGAGGAGGAGAGAGGAGGAGAGAGGAGGAGGAGGGAGGAGGAGGAGGGATGAGGAGGAGGGAGGAGGAGGAAGAGGGAGGAGGAGGAATGTGAAGGGAGGAGGAGGGAGGAGGTAGAGGGAGGAGGAGGGAGGAGGAGAATGGAGGAGGAGGGATGAGGAGGAGAGGGAGGAGGAGGAAGGAGGAGGGGGAGGAGGGGGAGGAGGAGGGAGGAAGAAGGAGGAGGGAGGAGGAAGGATGAGGGGGAGGAGGGAGGGGTAGGAGGGGGAGGAGGAGAAGGGAGGAGGAGGGCGAAGGAGGAAGGAAGAGGAGGGCGAGGAGGTAGGAGGAGGGAGGAGGAGGAGGAAGAGGGAGGAGGAGGGAGGAGGAAGAGAGTGGAGGAGGGAGGAGGAGGGAGGAAGAGATAGGCGGAGAGAGGAGGAGGGAGGAGGAGGAGTAGGGAGGAATAGGAGGGAGGAGGAGGGAGGAGGAGGGACTAAGAGAAGGAGGGGGAAAGGGGAGAAGGAGGAGGGATGAGGAGGGAGGAGGAGGAGGAAGAGGGATGAGGAGGGAGGAGGAGGGAGGAGGAGGGAGGAGGAAGGAGGAGGAGGGAGGAGGAGGGAGGAGGAGGGAGGAGGAGGGAGGAGGAGGGTGAAGGGAGGAGGAGGGAGGAGGGTGAAGGAGGAGGAGGAGGAAGAGGGAGGAGGGGGAGGAGGGAGGGGGAGGAGGAGGGAAAAGGAGGAGGAGGGAGGAGGAGAACGCAGGTGGGGGAAGAGGAGGAGGGAGGAGGGAGAGGGATGAGGAGGGAGGAGGTGGAGGGAGAAGGAGGAGGGAGGAAGAGGTAGAAGGAGGAGGGAGAAGGAGGAGGGGGAGGAGGAGGAGGAGGAATGATGAGGAGGGAGGAGGAGGAAGATGGATGTGGAGGAAGGAGGAGGAGGGAGGAGGAGGGATGAGGTAGAGGGAGGAAAGGGGAGGAGGGAGGAGGAGAGAGGAGGAGGAGGAGGGAGGAGGAGAAGGGAGTAGGAGGGATGAGGAGAGGGAGGAGGAGGGAGAAGGGAGGGGGAGAAGGAGGGGGGAGAGGGAGGAGGGGGAGGAGGTAGAGGGAGGAGGAAGAGGAGGAGGGTGGAGGGAGGAGGTAGAGGGAGGAGGAGGAGGGAGGAGGCGGAGGGAGTAGGAGGGGGGAGGAGGATGGAGGAGGAGGGGAGAGGAAGAGGGAGAAGGAAGAGGGAGAAGGAGGAGGGAGGAGGGAGAGGGAGGAGGGGGAGGAAGTAGAGGGAGGAGGAAGAGGAGGAGGGTGGAGGGAGGAGATAGAGGGTGGAGGAGGGGAGGAGGTAGAGGCAGGAGGAGGAGAGAGGAGGAGGGAGTTCGCCATTCCGAATTCATACTCGTCTAGGTTCTGTGATTTCGGTCCTTCCATTGATTGTTCTTCCCTTCTACACGACTGTAGATAACTTCCTTACACATAAAAAGATGAATTGTTACTGATATTGCCGTGGCATGGAGGCATATATATCAGCAGCAGAGTTGAACGCCTACGCCAGCCAGCACGGCACTTGATGATGATGATGATTGCCGTGTGACGATTCTGTGTAGTCACGTCATATTCTTCCCTTTCCCTAGCGTTTTGGTTCGGGGATTCTTTCATCATTATCATCATATATTTACGTACGTATTTTGGGAATGGGAGGAGGGAGGAGGAGGAAGAAGAAAAAAAAATACGACAGTTGGCAGCACTGGAATGAAAGGAAGGCGTGTAGAAAATTTCATCTCAATCGGATGGGCCGTTCGCGAACAAATAAAGGACATACATACATACATACATACATACATACATACATACATACATACATACATACATACATACATACATACATACATACATACATACATACAGACAGACAGACAGACAGACAGACAGACGATCCTAATTTATATATAAGATATATATCTCTGTGTGTGTGTGTGTGTGTGTGTGTGTGTTTGTGTGTGTGTGTATACGGATTCATTATTCGGAATATCCTTTTTACGGGACATTGCAGTCAACACCAGCATTGCTAATTTATGTCTTGGTAAGAGTTACGTTCTGTAGTCTGCCATTGCTTTATGAACGACTGGCTCACATACCTTTCCGTAAAAAACCAGCGCGACGCGATTAGCTGTCAAATCTTGCGCAGCTGTGTGTCGAACGTGGGTATACGGGATTACGAACAGAGTCCTTAACACCTTTGCTAGGGAGACATGCATATACGGATTATGAATAGTTAATCGTTGACACTTACTGAAATAGCAACATATAACACTTATATATGTGTAGCTAATCAATGACACTTTCTGAAATGACCACAGAAAACAATGGTAAGTATAACAGCCTACATGATATTCTCGACTACATATACAGCATAGACACCACGTGCCCATGATATCTAACGTGGAAGTGAATAAAGATATATGAGAGCCAAAAGTAGATCCTGGGAAATTAGCAACCATACATGCACAAATGCAGCTGTCTCTAACACAAACTGTTCCTATCAAATAGTATAATGTATTAACATAGCTTTTACTCCTCTGTATTTCAGACAAAGTCCATACTTCGTATTATTTATAGACATTCAGTCTGCTATAAATCTCGACAGTATCCTCCATGGCTACTCGATACAATGGATAGACGAACTTTGCACCAGCCTCAGTGTTACCATCACCAGCGCCATTGCCATTGAACGTTTCGTCGCTGTCTTCTTCCCGTTCAAAGTGGCCAGCATTTTTACACCATTTCGTGTCAAACTTATTGTTACCATTATTGTGGTTTACGTGTGTGGTATAGTTAGTCCGAGTTTTGGCAGATATAAAATAATTAGGCTGCTCGACACAACAAATATTACCCATATTCTTTATAGTGAAAGTGACTGGTGGGTGTCTAATAGACTGACTTTCTACAGCCAGGTTTGGATAAACAATTTGCTGGGATCTATCAACATAGCAATTGTATTTTTCTGTGGCGCGACAACGGCGGTAAAACTGGCACACACTGTACACACAAGACAGCGGCTGTCTAATAAGACTACTGCGGCAGACAGGAAGGTCCACAAAATGATTCTCATCATCTGTGGGACCTGTTTGTTGGTCTTTGTTCCGACAACAGTTCTAGATACTGTCATGACCGATGGCTTATATATAGATGAATATTTAAAAATACTTCGCAGACTATTGTATGGTGTATATGCCTCGACAAACTTTGTAATTTACATCGCCGTGTCCAGAAAGTTCTATATGACATTTAAAAGCTTGGTATGTTGAAGTTATTAATTCAGACAGCGTCCATTCGTGATTAAACGCATATAATATGATGTGTGTCTTTGTCACTGGGTGTCTGTTACGTCATCACTGACTGGGGGGAGATGTGTTAGAGGGTGACGTGCTATATGTTGCTTGGACCGCCCACGCTAATCGGCATGGCACATGATGGATGAAATCTCGGGATTCCGTCAGTAACCCCTTCGCAATGGAGCGGAGAAGGAAAGGAGAAACCTATCATAAGTCTTGGCTGAGTGTACAATGCCTCACAGGAGGACAATAACACAGTACAGGAGCCAATCATGAGCCTCGGCTGAGTGTACAATGTCTCATTGACTGACAATAACACAGTACAGGAGACCACGAAATGGAATCTGTGGTTTATGGACAAAAACAGACTAACTGGACAATTCCAGATCTGATTCTCCCACTTTATGTTAATTCCGAGGAAACGGCGGTCTCTGCTTGTCTTCGGTAAACGTGGTAGAGGCGATAGGGAGAAAGATCAACAGTTATCACCAGGTGGCTGGGAGCGTTACCAGGTCTGGTGGCTGTGGTGTTTGACCGTAGGAAGGCACAAGTCTGTGCTACACTTCAAGTCCTTTACCGAAGAATTTAACACTCGGAAAGCCAGAGTTATGATGCTGCTGCTCGATATTCTAAATCAAAATTCAGTCAAATGACACATCAATCATCTGATGAGCTACAATAAAATGATATATCAAACATTAACCAAGTTATCATACAATTTTACATTAATCATCAGCCAAAATAGCATAAAATGCCACATTAATCATAGATGAACTAAAATAAAAAAAATCACAGCATGAAATGTAAAATTAATCATAATCTGAACCACAATAAACTAACACCGTGGTGGCCGCAAGCGACAAGGTATGCGAAGTGGGGTAAGACGTTTTAGACTTAATTGTGACAGTCTGGGCCTCAGGTATACTCGTATTCTATTTTGCAACTGCGCCAGCGTAAAACAACGAGGCCCTATACTCGAAAACCTGGTTTATCTGGAATGCCAAGGTAGCACTCCAGGAGACGAGATTGAGTGATCAGCTACTCCAAATGGCAAGCTTCAAATGTTTCTACAACAGGCGACATCTGGGAATGGCGATTCTCATTCGCGACAGTATGGTAGCTTCAGAGCTAGACATGTTCAGTTGGGACAATGACGACATACAAATACAGGCGGTTAGAGTTCATTCCGGTCTACCATTCGTGTTGGTTAATGTTTATGCCCGTAACGCGAGTGTGGATTCCCAGAAGTGGCAGTGCTTAAGTGACATATTAGGTCACGAAAAAAATGTCATATTCTGTGGCGATTTCAACGCTAAAGACAGATCATGGGGAAACATTTCCTCCAACACACAGGGGGGAGGAGCTCGAGACTGCACTTGAAACTATTGACCTGGTTTGTATCAACAGTAGCTGTGTCACCAGGACTGCAAGCTATCCATGTGATGAGGACGGTGCTATTGATCTGGCGCTGGTCTCTCCTTCACTCACTACAATGTATAGATGGGGTGTCCTAGGGTACCACGGCAGCGACCACCACCCTTGCAGCATATTGGTGGAGAAAGGCAGAACCAGGCAGCACAAGTCAACGGTCAAGACTTGCCAGTATGACAGTATAGGGCAAGATGTGGTGAGTAAAATAAGGCGCGACAAGCGCAGAAAGTTTCACGGAAAGAAAGCTGGGAGCAGCCACCTTCATGGAATTTTGAGGTGGAGAAGGCCTGGCTGGATAAAGGTTGTGCTGTAAGGAAGTGGGAAAACGCCAAGAAGAACAGAGTTGAGCATCCTAATCCCTGCATGCACTTAGAAAGAGAGATGCACACAAAAGAAAGCTATTAAAAAAAACTGGTTACGGTGGTTGGAAGTTAAAAATGGGCATAGATATGTCAAAGAGTAAGCACAGACAAGTCACTGAAAATGTTCTGGCGACTACATAAAAGCATGAGCGGGGTAGATTAGAATAAGAGAATTTCTGACTTCCAAGGTGCTGACCTCATCTGACAGAGGACTGACGAGAACAAGTGAAAAATCCTCTTCGAAAGCTATCTAGAGCAGAACAACCAGACAGACGTGAGAGGCCGAAACCTTACCAAGGAGGTCACCTCAGACAGGTGTAAGGCCCAGAAAATTTCGGAAGATGACACAATGACAGTGAAAAAAATCAAGACTGTGCTTCGACGATCAAAAAACAGCGCTCCAGGGCCAGATGGCAGAAGATTCAGTTCTAACCCTACTTGTTCACTGTGTATAACAATAAATCTACTCAATGTTGCACGTCCTGTTCATTGTCTGCAATCAAGACTGTATCATCTGCATATCTAATGTTATTGATGTATTGTCCCCCAATGTTGATTGCTTCCCTATTTTCTGTATTTCTGAAAATAATTGTACTGTACAGGGAAAAAATATCTGGAGACGTTACACATCCCTGTCTAACACCTTCCTTTTAGTGATTGACTACCAGAAGCCGATACATCGGCGCAGTGAACTGTTCTGGGCTGTCGCGAGCCTATATCTCGGCACGGTATAGACAGTACGTTATTTGTTTCATTTCTCTTATGTTCCCCAAGTTTTAGTGCCCGGAAATGACAGTTTACACACATAAAAGATTGTCCTTCGATCAGGGTCAGACAAGACGCGCGGATTCATTATTTTCTTTAAGGACAAAAGGAGTGTTTAAGTAGTTTGTTTTGATTACTTTAGAAATGTCATCGCCTTCTGGTTCTCGACCTCAAAGGTTTTAATAAAATTATCGTTTTAAGCAATTTTATATTACAGCTGTTGTGATTTAAAGGACTTTTGTGAAAGATTCTAAAACTAACACAACATGCAGTATTCGGTGAAATTATTTAGCAAATGGTCATAATGGAAAACAAAACTAACAGTGAAAGTTCGTCATAATATAATGGCACATATCGAATTATGCTTGCGCTAATGGACCACACTTGTGCCCCTAAATTTGCTTTTTTCTTATCACAAAGTATTTAAAGAGTATTTAAATAATTAAATTTAAATGAATAATAATTATAACTAAATAGGAAATAGTGTATATATTGTTCTCAGTACAATCTGCCATCACAATCGTGTGATACTGGTAAAGAAAAGTAGTGTATTTATCATTATTCGGTAAATTTAACAGGATTATCTACAACGGACAAGAAATAACGACTTGGTAAGTGGAAATTTGTCATAATTGTGTCATCCATTTAATTTAAATAATTGTTATTACTAAACCTTTCATTACTGTCATACTATTCCCAACCTCTCAATTTATTATTAACACTGTCATGCTCCTTGTGCAATCTCCTTTAAGTTGAAATAAATGAAATATATTTGCCACAATTTAAACCATTTATACATCTTTATTGTGACATACCCATAGTTCCCATTTTTCTGCCTTGAATTTTTGTTTGGTTCAAACCCAATGTTTTTGTTTGGCAGTGAATCAGCTTAAAGTATTGGCAGGACACTTATAATTTACTCTCTCTACAAAACAAGGAAACATCGTATATTAAATCTTACATCCCAAATAATGCCCCAACAGATGTGCAAGAGCTATAGTAACCACACTGATAACCAAATGCCTGATTGAATGACTTCAAAGAGGCAATGCATATAAAATAACTTGGAAATAAAGCTGATATTATTCCTGATATGAATGTTTCATACACCTTGGGTTGCCAGAATAGCAGTTCTCGAAGAGGTTAATTGAAGTAGAAAGTTATAAACAGTTATAAGAAAGAGAGAAACAGTGACTATTGATCATATACACAAATGAAGGGTAATGGAAAACATCGTGACAACTGAATAGATCAGTAGGACACGGGAGAACTGAGACGGTTGCATGCAAGAATAGCATCAGCAAATTCCATACAGAACACTAAGCAAAGAGAAGTGTGGAGAGATATGAACTTATACGTCAGTTGCTATTCTTTATGATGATGGTACAAGTGTAACCACCTTACAAGAACAATAATGTAGTTTATTATTAAATATAGCCACATATCATTAGTATGCTTTGGCTAAAAGTATTAGATGTATTAACACACTGTTATTTCCTTGATATACATGGATGACAATCATTAAAACAGCGAGAGGACTAAAATAAACAGAAGTCACATTACGACAGGGTCATTAATGAATTAAACGACTCCTCAGTAATTACGAAGTTCGTAGGTAAGTTCCCATCTGGAACTACAATGATGTTGTCATCGTTAATTGCACTGAGCATTTCTGGAGGGAGATGATGCTGTAGACTTTTGTCAACCAGAACGACAATTCTTGAAGGGTTTTCGGATGTTTGTGAATAGATGGCAGATGTGTAGATAAATGTCGACCACTCGTCCTGAAACAGGAAGCTTCTAGTGACCACAAGAACTATTCTCCAACTGGAGTTAATGGCATCCACAATACTCCGGGCCATGTCTGGGGTACTAGTGTCTCTATGAAAGACATACGTGCTTAATCTGAGTTCGTCTTCAATGAATCCCCTCAGATGAAAACAAGGGAAAGGCATAGTCTCTTTCAGAATAGCCAATGTAAACACCAATATTGTAATCCGATTTTACTTTGAGCCTATATCCAGTGAAAAATTGCAATATCACAGATTTTAGGTAGATCTGATGTTTACATACAAAGAAAACGACGAGAAGACAAATGATTATGACGAGGAAAAGACTGATTGCCAGAGTAAGAAAAAACCCGCCCAGGCATTTTCGCCAGAATCTGTCTACATCCACATATCGTTCAGTGTTAGTTATGTTGACTTTATCATCAGCACACGCTACATTTACTTCATCCAGTTGAACATGTGTGGTTTTTAGCCACTGCAGAAATGGGAAATTGTCGCAATCACAGGAAATATCGTTCCCAGAAACTAACAGGCGAAAGCCTCCAGGCTGGTTGGCGAATGTGTCTAAAAGGTGTCGGTCTCTGGATTCAATGGTTGACAGGGAGTTCTTTCGTACGTCCAATACTTTGAGATTTGGGGTGTTCTCCAGGTTAAACGGAATGGTGCTGAATCTATTCTTGGCCAGATTTAACACTTCTAAATCTCTGTTGAAGGTGAATGTATCGCTGGCAAGTGAGTTCAGCAAATTGAACGAGATATCCAATCGTTTTAGCTTTGCCAGGTTCATCAGAAGCCTAGCGCTCTTTCTGGAAATAAAGTCAACATCCAGAAAAGAACCTGATAAAAATAGTTCTTCTAGGTTGCAAAAATTGTCAAAAAATGTCTCAGTTAAACTTGATAAATCATTACCGGACAAAACAAATGTCCGTAGAGCGTCTAGCCCAGTGATATTGCCGCGAAAATCACACAGTTTTCCTCTACTTACGTCCAGATACGTCAAACTTTTTGCTCCAATAAATTTCACATTATGTTTGAGTTCGGTCCTACCAATAGACGCTTGCAGTTTCACAATCCGTAAAGACTCGGACAAAGTAATCCACATATACTCCGAAGTGGAATGAGAGGACGCACAAGCATCAACTACCTGTTTATTTTTATCTGTCAACATCAAATACTTATTGCTTCCGACAGTATGATTGCCGTTCTCATGTTGATTGTATACATTTGTGTCATAATCATTATGTTGCGTTGCAGCTGTAAGCGTGTGTTGTGTGGATGGTGTGACAATGTTATCAATAATATCATTATCATCGGGATCACCTGAGCCAGACTTGAAAACACAATGCAACATAACGAACTCCAGAGTAAAAGACTCAAGATGTTTAAACTTAAGTAATCTTAAATAAGATGTTTTTGTGCCGAGTAATGGATTATATGATAAGTCCAAATTGACGAGACATCTTTCCCAAACAGCACTACTCAAGGCATTTTCTTGTATGGCATAAATATCGCTGCCTAATAAAGTAAAATTCCTCACACATATTTCCAATAAATATTGCGTCTTTGAGACAGTCAACACTCCATCTTTCTGAATGAAGCTTGCATAAGAATCATGCTCAAACATATAGCCACGTGTCAAATTGAAATAACCGCCATGTTTCTTCCTGAGAAAGGTTTCAATGCGCGTAGTGAGTTTTCAACACCAATGCGAACCCCATGCCAGGAAAGAATATCCAGATTCTGTAACGGCTCTAAAGTTTTTCGCTGACATTTGTTGCAAGAATATCACTCAAATATAAGCGTGTTATCTGTCTGACGTTCTGGAAACTTCTCTCATCAATATACTTTGAGTTACCTAAAATATCTAACTGTCGCAAATATGTGCTAATTCTGCAAACTCATCATTAAAACAAACCTTGCTTCCCACAGTGTCAACAGATAGGCTCTCTATGTGTTCTAGCTTTCCTAAGGTATTCCCAGGTAAAGCATTCTTCACCATTATATTGTCCAAATTGTTTTGAATGCGTAGTTCTTTCAGTTTCCTTAGGGGTTCAAATACGTTTGGGGAATATAAATACCTAGCCCCTAGCTTGTTATATTCCAGATTGAGAAATTCCAGATTATTCAGCCCACTGAATGCGTCTACTTCAATGTCGCGAATGCGGTTTCCAGATAGACTGAGACGGCGAAGATCTCTCAGGTGAGAGAAGGTACAATTGTATATTGTTGTCAGGCGATTGTTGTCGAGGAGAATCACGTTTGTGTCTGTTGGAAACCATGCTGGATTTATGTTGTCTTGTGACAGACCCGAGCAATCAACAATAGTTTGTCCATCATTAACAGTTGTAGAGCACGGTTTATACGTTGAAGTCAATATGGCTTTGGTTGTATTCTTACACAGTGAAACAGTTGTGAATTGTGAACTCGCAAAATGAAATTCTGACTCTTTAGAAGCATTTGTCAGACCTATGCTTGGCGCTTTCCATGTTGAATCTTCTTCAGAAATCTTTCTTGATGACAATTGTGCTTTGAATCTTGAATCATCGGTCACTAAATGTGAATTCGCTTTAGTTCGTAACTTTCACAAAATCTACGGACCCAGAGCTTTCTGGGATATCAGTTAATCCAGAGGCTGAGACGAAACCATCACGTCTTTGGTACACGCATTGAATTAAAGAAAATGCGATGAGAAAACATCCGACACTGTTCCTATCACAGGTCCCCATAATCATTGCTCATAGTAAACTATCACGCTAGAAAATACACAATGTTTGATGATCACTCGTCAGTCTTCCTAACACCTGCATTTTAAGGACTGTCACTCCAATTAACCTGTTCGCGAACTTTGTCCTATTTCTGACTGTTAGCTTATATTACTTTTAGGCTCTCACGAAGGTCCTACCTATGGGGAATTTCTATGTCTATATACATTGACAAATCCGGGTCAGCTTCACAGAATAGAGTGTGACATGTTGCCAACTGAGGTCCGGAATCGACTGCAGCTCATACGAGCATTGGGCAAGTAATTATATAACAGAATGTTACGGCAAGAATGGAAGGCGATGATGATAAGTATGATGATAAACAGGCAAAAAAGATAGACAGATAGACAGACAGACGGACGGACTGACGGACAGATGTGTGGGTAGGTAGGTAGTTCGGTATATGGTGCCTTCTCCCTGATCCTACTGTCACAGTGACGCCATGACATATTCTTGACCAGGATATATTTAGCTGATTGACTGCCAGAAGCCGATACATCAGCACAATGAAACGACTCTGGACTGTCAGAAGCCGATACATCGGCTTGGTATAGACAGTGCGTTGTTAATTTATTTTCTCTTATTTTCCGCAATTTTTAGTGCCCGATAAATTAAAATTTACACATATAATAGAGTGCCCTTTGATCAGTCTCAGACAAGACGCACGGATACATTAATTTTTAGGACAAAATGAGTGTTTAAGTAGTTTGTTTTGATTAATTTAAACAGGCAAACGCCTTCTGGTTCGCGACCGCGAAGATTTTCATCAAATTAGCGTTTTAAACAATTTTAACTTATAGTTATTGTGATTTAAAGGACTTTGTGAAAGATTCTAAAACTAATACCACGTGCAGTATTCAGTGAAATTATTTAGCAGGATGTCATAATGGAAAACAACACTAACAGCGAAAGTTCGTCATAATATGATGGCACATGTCGAATTATGCTTGCGATAATGGGCCACACTTGTGCCCCTAAATTTGCTTTTCTTATCACAAAATATTTAAAGAGTATTTAAATAATTAAATTTAAATGAATAATAATTATAACTAAATAGGAAATAGTGTATATATTGTTTCTCAGTACAATCTGCCTCGTGTGTTCCTGAAATTTTCCAATTTTGTGTGAAAATGTTGTTCTTCAAAATATGATGCTTTAATTGTGTTTTATTGGTGTTATGGAGCAGTTCTAGTGAAATTTCTGAAACGAGAAAAAGAGTATTGAAGTGCTGCATAGAACCTGTACTTTTGTATGGATGTGAAGCGAGGACAATGAGCAGACAAGCTGAAAAATATCTGATGGCTGAGGAAAATGCAAAGAATACCATAGACAGACAGAAAAACCAATGAAAAATTCATTCAAGAAACAAATGAAGATCGTAAACTGATTAGAGACATTAGACATAGACAGTCAAAATTTTTTGGGCGTGTTATGAGAAGAAAGGAATTGAAGTACTTCGTGACAACTGGCAAGATCGAAGGGAAGAGACCAAGGGGAAAACTGAGAAGTAAATACTTGGATGGCTTGGCCACGTGGCATGGTCGAGACAGAAACACGGAGCTGGTGATCGAGTGAGATGGCAAAACATGACCTCCCACGGTTATCGGCATGGCACACGATGGATGGATGGGGTGCTTTACTGGTATTTGTGTACACAAGATACTTTACTGGTATTTGTATACACAAGGTGCTTTACTGGTATTTGTATACACAAGATACTTTACTGGTATTTGTATACACAAGATACTTTACTGGTATTTGTATACACAAGATACTTTACTGGTATTTGTATATACAAGATACTTTACTGGTATTTGTATACACAAGATACTTTACTGGTATTTGTATACACAAGATACTTTACTGGTATTTGTGTACACAAGATACTTTACTGGTATTTGTATACACAAGGTGCTTTACTGGTATTTGTATATACAAGGTGCTTTACTGGTATTTGTATACACAAGATACTTTACTGGTATTTGTATACACAAGATACTTTACTGGTATGTGTATACACAAGATACTTTACTGGTATTTGTATACACAAGATACTTTACTGGTATTTGTATACACAAGATACTTTACTGGTATTTGTATACACAAGGTGCTTTACTGGTATTTGTATACACAAGATACTTTACTGGTATTTGTATACACAAGATACTTTACTGGCATTTGTATACACAAGATACTTTACTGGTATTTGTATACACAAGATACTTTACTGGTATTTGTATACACAAGATACTTTACTGGTATTTGTATACACAAGATACTTTACTGGTACTTGTATACACAAGGTGCTTTACTGGTATTTGTATACACAAGGTGCTTTACTGGTATTTGTATACACAAGATACTTTACTGTTATTTGTATACACAATGTGCTTTACTGGTACTTGTATACACAAGATAGTTTACTGGTATTTGTATACACAAGATACTTTACTGGTATTTGTATACACAAGATACTTTACTGGTATTTGTATACACAAGATGCTTTACTGGTATTTGTATACACAAGATACTTTACTGGTATTTGTATACACAAGATACTTTACTGGTATTTGTATACACAAGATACTTTACTGGTATTTGTATACACAAGATACTTTACTGGTATTTGTATACACAAGATACTTTACTGGTATTTGTATACACAAGATACTTTACTGGTATTTGTATACACAAGATACTTTACTCGTATGTGTATACACAAGATACTTTACTGGTATTTGTATACACAAGGTGCTTTACTGGTATTTGTATACACAAGGTGCGTTACTGGTATGTGTGTACACAAGATACTTTACTGGTATTTGTGTACACAAGGTGCTTTACTGGTATTTGTGTACACAAGATACTTTACTGGTATGTGTGTACACAAGATACTTTACTGGTATTTGTATACACAAGGTGCTTTACTGGTATTTGTGTACACAAGATACTTTACTGGTATGTGTGTACACAAGATACTTTACTGGTATTTGTATACACAAGGTGCTTTACTGGTATTTGTGTACACAAGATACTTTACTGGTATGTGTGTACACAAGATACTTTACTGGTATGTGTATACACGCAGATGATGTGAGGTCTGCAGCAGCCAGCGGAGAATGAGAATGTTGTTGACTGTCTATAAATAAACTAATCTAATAGTCTATTGTCCTTCTCTTCGTCGCCATCATCATCATCATCGTCATCAATTCATTATCATTATTATCAATTTCATCATCAAAATCATCATCATAAGCTTCGTCAGCATTATCATTAATTCATCATCAATATCATCGTCATCATCACCATCGTCGTCGTCATCATCATCAATTAATCATCATCACCATCATCATAATCATCATCATCATCATCATCATCATCATCACGTATCTTGCCCACGGAGGCGGACAAAGAGGTTTTCCTGCACGATTGTCTTCTTTTCAATAGCAAGGTAGCCAAAAATCTAGCAATCTACCCCTACCTCCACATAACAACACATTGTACCCGAGTTAAACACTTCATAAACAAGTTTGGGAATCCGAAAGTTGTGGGTTTGATTCCTTCGGTTCACGAATGCATTATGTCGGAGACTCATGAGGGTCGTCGCTGGAGCTACGGAGTTCGTGCTTTGTGCGAAGCTTTCCGCGCTGCAGGACGAGATTGAGCCGTATGGCATAAAACCCGGTGCAATGAAGTCGACGCTGTCGACGTTTAAGCGACTTCATAAAAAAACACTTCACGAGAAATACTTAACGAGAAACACTTCATGAGAAATACTTTACGAGAAACACTTCACGAGACATACGTTATGAGAAACACTATAATTGTATGTCAACAGAATGGACCAGAGAAGTCGCCGACCAAATGTCTGAAGAAGTCCTTCAAGTGGGCAATAGTCGGAGGCCTGACCGGAGCCCTGGGGATTGTGGGACTGCTGGTTGGACTACATCTTTCAGGGAACCTGACTCAACACAAGGTGAGCATATATATTTCGTGAACCCAGTCCACATTTAGGGCCGTTTAAAAGACGAGTCAGTATATTGTAAAAGAGTTAGTTGCATATCCTTTAGAGGACATCGCATTCAACCCCAGCATTTTGTTGGCAGTTTGTGATTTCTTTGCAAGTTTACGTCTATAGAGAGGTATAACTCAATCCTTAGTCCCTACCATGGGTTGTAGTTATTATGCTTTTTTTGAAGCACACTTAAGCTATCGTCCGTCAAGACTGCAAGATGCCAATACCAGTAACAATCCATCCATCCATCATGTGCCATGTTGTCTGTTCTCCCTCGAGATTCTTGTCATATTCTGAGTATGTGTTGTCTGTTCATCCCTCGAGATTCTTGTCATATTCTGAGTATGTGTTGTCTGTTCATCCCTCGAGATTCTTGTCATATTCTGAGTATGTGTTGTCTGTTCATCCCTGGAGCTTCGTGTTATATTTTGCGTGTGTTCCCCCCCCCCCCCCCCCCCACTAGAGTAGATGCGACTTGTGCAGTAATGTGACATCGACCGTTAATACAGTTTTGCACTGACAAATCCGGGAAGCACTCATGCGTGACAAATAATAATTCTTAAGTTGAGAGCCAGAATGTTGTCATGAAAACCGAGCCACAAACGGCAGTCTGCTGCAACAAGATGCTCTAGACAGTAAATCCATCATCTGCACTGAAGATGTTCATCGAGGATGCATGACGTCATTGAAAAATGAAAACCGAGTGTTTCTTTGTCATCAGTGTAACCGAATCCTTGAAACATTGTCGTGTGTGTTACATACAAGCACGGGGAGGCCAGCATAACCGAATGGATAAGAACGCACTTTCTTTAACTTCCTTTGTTCTGATTCTGGGGTGGCTGGTTCAACTCTTACACTGGTCAGTTGGACTAAAATGATGACTTCCCGTAAAGACTTCATTCATTCATTCAGTAGCATGTCCTTTGCAGAACCTCGCTCCCATAACAACCTTATGGAAAACTTCTCGATCACAAGCAAGATGTCCCGCGTCTGATACACCCATCTGGAGATCATCCGCCACATCCTGCACCCATCTTCTCTTTGGCCTTCCTCTTCCTGTCTTCCCGGCATATACCCTTCCATTATTGTTCTCTCCAAACTGTCGTGACGTTTCAAGTGACCAAAATACTTCAATTTTCTTTGTTTTATCGTCTTTAATAGCCATCCCTCCTCAATATTCAACTCTTGAAGTATGGATGCATTTGTTCTTTTCTTTACCCAAGATATTCTTAGAACTCGTCTATAACATTTATATTCAAAGGCATGTATGCGCTGTTCAGCTTGTTTAGTAAGTGTCCATGTCTCACAGGCGTATGTTGCAATGGGAAAGATGCATGCTCTTAAAAATCTAATTTTTGTAGTTCTGTCTGTCCCACTCCATAATTTATTCATCTGTTTTAGTCTTTGAAGAGCAATGGATAGTCGCCTTTTAATTTCTTTCATTGTGTCACCATTATTGGGAATCAATGACCCAAGATATTCAAAATTTTCCACCACCTCCAATTTTCTCCCATTAATGTATATTTCTTTCTCCATAGTAGTTTTATCTGTATGCATTATCTTTGTTTTTGCTATGTTAAGATATAAGTTGTGATTTTCACTATTCAATTGGGTTGAGGCTATTAGGTTTTCTATGCCATTCTGTGTTGTGGATAGTAATACTGTATCATCAGCATATCGAATCTCTGGTATGTCATGACCGCCGATATTTAGGGCATCATATAGCTCCCTGTTTATATCATCTCTTACATTTCTCATTATATTTTCGGTGTACAGGTTAAACAAATAGGGTGACAGCACGCAGCCCTGACGGACTTCTTGCTTGGTGTCAAACCAATCTGATGCCTCGCCATCTATTCTAACTGCTGCTTGTTGGTCTAGATATAGCATTTTTATGAGATGTACTACATGTGATGGGAAGCCCATATTCCTCATGATTTCCCAAAGTTTATGATGCTGTACACAGTCAAATGCCTTTGAATAATCCACAAAACATGAGAATAGGTTTACATTAAAAGACTTGGAGACCTAAATTACAAGTGTCTCAGAAGTCGGAGTGGGTTCGCCTGATGGCGAGGGACACTGGTAATAGGGGAACGTAATCCACGCGCAAAAATAAGTCCAATGCACTTGAAATAGTAGAACGTGTAGGACTACGTTTGAGTTCAAAGCGAGCAAAAGTTTAACCAAAAAAAAAAAAAAACAACAAACAAACAAGTAACAAAGGAGATTAATTTTTTTAATAGCCTGCAGACAAGGAATGCAAGCCGCCTGTGGCGAAGAATTACTCTTTAGCTAATTCCAGTTAGGTCTTAGTCAAATATGACTGAGCTACCGTATAACAGTAGACGGTACTACCTGCTTTCTGTGCCAGTGATCCGGAGTTTGTTTCCTGGTCCGGTCAAGGATATGCACTACTGACGAGCTCAAACGAGAGCGAAACTCGAGTCTAGTCCTTCCACATTGATGTGGATAGGCCTTAGGTTCCTTACCAGAATACGATCAGCGTTGCCAGTAGTGGGTTGTGCTCAATATTTAAATCTCAAATCCCGAAACAACCAAATAAATCATTGTGGAATCGTTCCACAAAGGCATGAAGGGTATAATCAGGTTTGATGGTGCAACTTCTGAAGAATTTGAAATCAAGAGTGGAGTTAAGCAAGGTTGTGTACTAGCTCCCACCCTCTTTGGAATATACTTTTCACTTCTACTGAAATATGCCTTTCGTGATCAGATTCACTCACGCTCAGATGGCGGCCTCTACAATGCTCAGAGATTGAAGGCCAAGACCAAAATTAGGAGGGTACTGATCAGAGAGTTGCTTTTTGCAGATGATGCTGCAGTTACGACCCACTCTGAGGAAGAATTGCAATGTCTACTATCTGCATTCTCCAATGCTTGTTCTGAATTTGGTTTAACAATTAGCAAAAAGAAGACACGGATTATGTCACAAGGTGCACATGGGGTACCATCAATCTTTATTGACGACGCCGAACTAGAGATTGTCGACCATTTTACATATCTAGGATCAGTGGTAAATAGCAAATTATCCCTAGATAAGGAAATCAACATCCGGATTGGTAAGGCAGCAACAACAATGAACAGGTTAAGAAAAAGAGTCTGGGAGAACAGGAAGCATACTGCCAAAACAAAAGTCATTGCCTATTAGCAAAAAGAAGACACATATTATGTCACAAGATGCACATGGGTCTTTATTGACGACGCCGAACTAGAGATTGTAGACCATTTTACATATCTAGGATCAGTGGTAAATAGCAAATTATCCCTAGATCAGGAAATCAACTTCCTGATTGGTAAGGCAGCAACAACAATGAACAGGTTAAGAAAAAGTCTGGGAGAACAGGAAGCTTACTGCCAAAACAAAAGTCCTTGTCCATCAAGCCTGTGTCCTTAGTACTCTTCTTTATGGCAGTGAAACCTGGACAACTTACTCACACCAAGAGAAACGTTTAAACAGCTTTCATATGCGGTGTCTGCGAAGAATTCTTGGTATTAAGTGGCAAGACAAAATCACAAATACTGAAGTATTGGAAAGATCAGGTTGTGTGACGGTTTATTCCATGCTCAGTCTTCGTAGACTTAGATGGATAGGACATCTTAGGAGGATAGATGATGGTAGAATACCAAAGGACATCTTTTTTGGTGAATTAAACATGGGTAAGAGATCTCAGGGTCGGCCTCTATTACGATACAAAGATGTGTGTAAGCGAGACATGATTGATACAGGCATTGATAATGCACATTGGGAGCAAGTCGCCGCTGAACGTGTTGCATGGAGGGCAAACATC
>JACEFZ010023911.1:367500-397500 GCA_014155875.1 Cepaea nemoralis
TCTATTTGGGCAACTCCGCTCATCTGCACTGGTTGCCCTTCTTGTTGACACAAGGGTGTCCCGTTATCGCTATTTATAGCGATAGTGTCTCTCCTGTCTGGTCTCCTATCCTATTACGTCACTTGCTCTATTCTTATGCTCTATTTCAGCTCTTCTTAGAGCTTATAGCTTTAGAGCTATCTCCTAAGTCTTTGACAGGCTCTCCATCCTCCCCTGTTGTGTTACAAACTTTTAAGTTGTGGGGGTAACACAAGTAATCTTACAAAAATTGGCTGTCTAATTTTGTCAAAGACTTTGCGAGTACTGTACTTCTTTTATGGGGATAGGACAAGATCTCTCCTCTCCTTTGTCACACTGTTGTATCACTTCACTCGGCTAATTGAGTAGCTCCATACACTAGTACAGTTGGCTATACTATTATGAGAATTGTGAGGTCCGGAACCGATGCCCAAATGGCCTGTCCTCAGATTGTCCAAAATTAACAATCCCTAACAACTTGCCTCTATTATGAGTGCAAAACATGGACAATAAATGTTCATGCTCCCATATAATAAGCCCCAACTTGTATGCATGTTTAATGTGCCTCTCTTCACCTTTTAGCTCCCGCTTGTGAAGAAATATTTAAGTGTTACACTAAGGCATTAGAGATATTATTGTTTCCCCTGTTGGAGTAGTTATGGTTCTTTGAAAGCATTGATGTATGCAAGTTTATGTGTTTGTTTTTCTGGTTGGTTGTGTGTTCTCTACTAAATTAAAGTGTATTTACCTTACTGACATGTGTATGCGTTTCTATTATAAGTGTATGTATTATTTCGAGCGCCGTAAAGTGGTTTACTGTAGTCACAAACAAGTGTGTTATGCTAATTTATGTCTACAGTGCCGTTTTATGATGCTCAAAATATGTTCCCTATGTTTTCCACTAAAGTATGGCGACTACACACTTATAAAAATTGACAACACATTGATTACACAGGTTGACGCAGACAAGTCACAACAAGTCATTTTGTGCGGTGAAAAAATACCGCAATATCTCTCTCACTCTCTTAATTTCATCCGTTCTGTCTCTATCATTCACGCATCTTTCGTTCTTCTCTCTCTGTACCATTCACACATCTTTCATTCACCTTTCATTCAAAAAGTGGTTTTAAAATATAGGCCGTCATTAGAATATGGTTCAAGAAATATTGCATGGTCGAACCAAAATTATGTACATTAAACAGCTGGCTGAATTGACATGGGTATTCAAGCCACATGACTGTGCTATGTTTATGCACTTGTCAATATATACAAAAATATACATGATTGACACGGATTGTTCGCTACCAATCCTATAGTAATGACTGCTCTAACTAATCTATTATGAGTTGGTGCACTGTTCTAAATTTATCTAAGGGAAATAATCTAACTAATTAATTTAATTTAAGAAAAATGGGTTATTTACCTTAAAGTGTATTAAATGATATAAATTATTAAATGATCGGGTTAATTTATAAGCTATGTTTTAATTAACTTATCTAACTAAATGAGTTTAAATGGTGATAAATTAAAGTAATATGATGTGGATGTTAACTTAACTAAGTTCTTAACTAACTATAGGTAATTATAACTATGAAATGTCCTAAATAAAGTTATATGGTAAGTCTATAGAAATAATTTTGATATTTCACAAAATATGAAGTTATACGCGACTGTTTATAAAAACATGTTATGTACTTATCACAAATAATTGTTAAGTAACTACACTAAATAATTCCATCCAGGTGTGAAGTTCGAGCTGTGTCTTCTGTAGAATGTCCTCGAAAACAACGTTCAGGTAGACAAAGTCTGATTCACGCTCTTGTCCTGGGTAATGTTCATACTAAGGGTATGCTACTAGTTGGTGTAGGTTCAAGTCTCTAATTTCGATCCACTTAAGGGTGGTATAAGTGGTAGTGGTGTAGACAATTCACAAATGCGTCTGTTCATTCCACTAATGCTGACACAGTTTATATTACATACATGTAAGCGACTGGCGATGGTAACGCACTTTAGTGTTTCATAATCACCACATAGGGCACTAAGTAATTACAGTGTCATTGTCTCTGGTGATGTAAGGTCGCTCTCTTCTCGTATTTCAGGTATTTCAATGTGAGAAGGTCTGCTCAAAGTGTCAGCTAGAGAGTTCAAACTTCCCTTCAAATGTCTAATAGTGAAGGCATAATTTTGCAAAATCAAGGACCATCTGTAGATCCTATTGTTCTTATGAACACCTGTTTGCATGACCGTCAGAGGCGAATTATCGGTCTCGATAACAAACTCTGTACCCGCCAGGAATCGATGAAGTTTTCTTACACAATATATCACGCTTAAAGCTTCTAATTCAGATGTTGAATATCTTCTTTCAGCCGGGCTGATCTTGCGACTCACGTACATTATTGGGTGAAACTTGCCTTCATAAAATTGGCCTAGGACTCCAGAAATGGAAATGGAGCTTGCGTCTGTGCGGAGATAATACGTAAGATTGACATTAGGCAAACGCAAGATAGGTGGAACGCTAAATAAATGTTTCAATTTTGATAACGCACCAATTAACTCTGCATCCTGCACATTAAGTTTTACAGATGCTTTTAACACATTAGAAAAAACACTGGTAATTTCAGCCAAATTGGATATAAATTTGCTGTAATAGTTGACAAGACCAAGTAAGCTACGGACCTGTTTCTTGGTCGTAGGCATAGTTAGATTGAGAATCTTGGTCACGATTTTATCATCAGTTCTTAATTGGCCTCTGGTGATTGTATGGCCCAAAATATCAATTTCTTCAATTCCCAATTCCACTTTGGTGGGTTTCACTGTCAGACCAAATAATCGCAATCTGTCGAAGACATGTCGCAGTTTCAGTAGGTGTGTTGTCCAGTCTGCTGTATGGATGCAAATGTCATCAATATAGGTAGAAGTATTGGTCACTCCGTGGAGAAGGATTCCTAGTGAGTCTGACAAAAGTGGCTGGTGCATTACGAAGACCGAAAGGAAGAAAGCGCCACTCGTACAGGCCTAGAGGTGTTGAGAAAGCTGTCAAAGGAATAGAGGAAGATTCCATCGGGACATGCCAATAACCTTTTGTGAGATCTAGTTTTGAGAAGATACGTGATGTTGACATATCAAGGATTAGGTCGTCACAAGATGGGATAGGCTCAGCGTCGACCCTGGTCACGTTGTTTAAGCGCCTATAATCGACGCAGAGGCGGATGGTCCAGTCCTTTTTTTCTGACCAGGACTATTGGAAAAGAATACTCTGACTGAGATTTCTGAATTATTCCACTCGACTCTAGATTTAACAATTCCTTATCGAGATTTTCCCTGTAACTCAATGGGATGGAATAAGGTCTACATTTGATGGGTGTGCTATCAGTCAGAATTATAGAGTGTTCTATTCTGTCTGTCCTACCTGGGATGTCGGAGAAGATGTCCTTGTACTCAGTTACTAGTTCTATCAGTTGTTGTCGTTGCTCGTCTGTTAGTTTCGGTTCTATACGTATGCTATCGATTGTCCCTGTCGTGTCGACTGTCGGGACAGGTAATTCTATTCCGTCGTCATCCGTCTGATTAAGTACTGTTGTTGTACTAGCTGTGTGTACTGTTTCCTGGCTAAGTGTGTTTGCGATGTCGTCATGATCTGTCGCCCTACCTAGTGTAGTTGTGTTATGTACGTCTGTCGTCCGGTTAATTGGTGTAGGTGCACTCTGTTCGTCTGTCCTCAGTTCGTGTCGTGAGAAATAAGGCTTCAGCATGTTGATATGAAATATCTTTAATTTTCCCTTTATCGATATTTCATAGTCGACATCTGATATCTTTCGTTCGACGTTGAATGGCCCTTGCCATGATGTTAGTAACAAATTACGTTTATCTGGTAGTAAAAGCAGTACTTTTTGATTGCGTTCAAGGTGGAGGGTTTTGGCACCCTTGTTTGCATATTCGCGGTACATTTGACCGTTACTCTCCAAAGATGATTTTGCTATTAGACACGCTTTCATGATTTTATCCCGTGTCTCTGTTACCATCTCATATGGTGTTACTGTTGTTGGATTCTCCACTGAGCCAGTGATTAGCTGATGGTAGATTGTTAGGGGTCCACGAGGGTTCGCCCCATAAACTAACTCAAAAGGTGAGAAACCCGTACTCGAGTGCGGAATTTCTCGATGGGCAAATAGCACTGCTGGTAGTAGAGTGTCCCAATCAGATGGGTTCTCTGCTGTTACTTTAGCCAGCATGTGTTTTAGATCCCCGTTAATTTTTTCTATGATCCCGTTACTCGCAGGGTGATACGGGGTACAGAAGTGCTGCTCTATTCCTAGCAATTTTGTTAGGGCTTGCGTAGCAGCCGAAATAAATTGGGTTCCTCGGTCGCTCAAAATGGTTCGAGGAAAACCAAATCGACAAAATAGATGTAGAAACACATTTGCCACATCTTTGGAGGTAATGTATTTTAGTGGTACTGCTTCGATCCACCTTGTACAGAGATCCACGAGTGTTAGTATAAAACGGTTTCCTTTGTTCGACACCTGATTCAGGGGTCCAACAATATCTACCGCTACACTTTCGAATGGTCTAGAAGCCAAAATAGAACGCTGAACCTCGGCTGTCGCATGCTTTCCCTTTCTTACTAAATGTTGACATATAGTACATGATCTACAGAACATTTTAATGTCGTTACAAAATTTAGGCCAGTAAAAGTGTGCCAAAATTCTGGCTCTCGTTTTGTCGTAGGCTAAATGTCCAGCAAACGGTGACTCATGTGCAATGTTTAGCACAGTTTGTCGGTGTTTTACAGGTAACACCGTTTGCTGAATTTCATGGTTATTTGTTGTATAATAACGCATGAGAATTCCGTTATGTACTTTAAAATACCATGATGCATTCTTAGTAACTTTCGCTCGCTCACCTAATAATTTAAAATAAGGTGTGATAGTTTGATCGTTGCGTTGTGCCTCGATAAATTCTTGTCGAGTAGCACTGTTACTCGCACCGGTGGGTGTTAACAACTGTAACATTTCGTTTTGTAGGTCAGTGTAATGTGTTTGAGTATCTGACCTCGTTACAGCATTAGCCGTGTTTGCTTGTTTCCAGGCTAATATTTCTTCATCAGTACACTGTTTTAATGATGGCAAACAACCTAAAATCAAATCCGTACAGGGATTTTGCAGGATTGCGCATGTAAATATGCCTGAAAGGAACGGGGTGTTTATGCGTACTTTAGCCAGCGGGTATTTCTCTATGTTTCCAGAGAAAGTGCGGCATTTGACAAACTCACCCGTGTAATCTTCTGGCTTAACTAGGTCTCTTTTAACGCCAAGTAGAGTACTTCCGCTATCAAGTAAACATTGGCATGGTTGTTCGTTTACCAGTGCATCGTGGAACTTTAAATTGCCTCTGGAGGCTAACACTGCATTGGCATCTTCGTTGGAACATGGTATACAATGCCCACATTTAAGTTTGCTGTCTGTCTGAAACTGGTGGCATGTGTCACACTTATTAAAGTCTAATATATCAATAGCTGCACTCACACTTTCACACTCACTGGTTGGTAATACATTTTCAAGTTCAGAATCGATTATACTCTCATCGTCAGATGACGTATCGATGAGCACGGCATTGCTTACCTTCATTCTTTGCCTGCCCAAACACTTAGAACTATAATGGCCATAACTAGAACAAAAGAAGCATTTAACAGCACGTTTGTAAGAATTTCGTTTGTTTTCCTGCTTCTTCATCATCATTTCTAGATGAGCAGGATAAGAGGGACTCTTATCACACATGGCGTAACTTGGATGAAATAATTTACAGTAACCGCACTGTGGTGGCTTCTGATACGGTTTATCTGTCTTTTGATAGTCTTTTTGCTTGTAAGACCTGCTTGGTATGTTTTTGACAAAGGCAGTAATTTCAGTATCATGCATGGATGTTTTAAATACGTCCCTGTTTGAGGAAAAATAAGCAGACCCTCGTTTTTCGAGTTGTTCTATGGATTCAATGTCTGCTTGCTGGAGGAACTTAGCAAAAGGAGTAGGAACGGTGGATATGACTTTATTCATCAATATTAAGTCTTCCAATCTGTCAAAGTTCTTTTCCACTTTCGCTGCTCTAAGCCATTTTTTAAATATACTCTGGACATTTGATACGTAATCTAGGAACGTTTCAGTAGATTTTGGCTTTATCTGTGAAAACTGGATCTGATATCCAGCAGTATCGAGAAGAAAATGCTGCATTATCCTATCATGAATGTACTGATAGTTACTTCTTAGTTCTGATGGTATAGATTCTATGACCTTTAATGGCTCCCCACTGAGATTTCTCATATAGATCATCGCCCAATCACTTCATTCATATATCCATCAATCATGTCTTCCATCTATCTATCCACCAGAATCAATACACTCTTTTAAATACCAGTCTGTTCTTCTGTCCTTCTGCCTATCTGTCTATCTGTGTGCTATCAGTCACTCTGTCTGTCTGTCTGTCTGTCTGTCTGTCTACTCACTGGTCTATCTGTCACTCCGTCTATCAATAGATCTATTCAGCTGTTCGACAGATTTCACACTAAAGTGTGCTCTATCTTCTGTTTCTCCTATCTTCCGTCTGTTGGTGTCAGTTACCGTCGCGTTACGATTTATCAAAACATAATTGATGCTGATTCCGCAGACATCACTCGAAAATATATAAACGAGGGGGCTTCAACTGAAAATATTAAAAGTGTAATAGACATTACAGTAACCACGTCATTGTCTTGTAACCTGTCAATATTGTTGTTAAGGATGTCAAGAGTTTTAAGCATGTGACATCATGGTATAGATGAGCACGCTGACGTCATGAGGACAGTTCAAAGATGGCCACCCCACCTTTGACATGCACCAAATAGGAGCAACGTTCTGTTATCCGTTATTTTTTAATCAGTGAAGGGGTGAACCCTGTAGAAATTCATCGGCGAATGAAGGTCAAGTATGGTGATGCATGTATGTCAGTCCAGCAAGTGTATGAGTGGAGTAAGAAGTTTCACAACTTTTCGGTCCGATGAAGAGGTGCATGAGTGGTTACACTCGCGACCAAGAGAATTTGTTTCTACAAGAATCCAAAAACTTTATTGGCACTGGAGGACTTGCATTGAAAGGATCGAAAAATACAACATTTCTTCTTTACTTGTTCAGAATATATTCACCAACAAAACAAAAAGAAAACATTTATGGTTTTCATTTGAATCCCCCCTCGTATAATATCTCTTACAGGACGTAGTTGTAATTTTGTAATATCTATAAAACTAGATAGTTGTGGTTATCTAATGTCTATAATAGTACATCGTTGTAGTTTTATGATATCTAGAATAGTAGATAGTTGTGGTTATCTAATGTCTATAATAGTACATCGTTGTAGATTTGTAATATCTATAAAACTAGATATTTGTGGTTATCTAATGTCTATAATAGTACATCGTTGTAGTTTTATGATATATAGAATAGTAGATAGTTGTGGTTATCTAATGTCTATAATATTACGTAGCTGTAGTTTTATAATGTCTGTAATAGTAGAAAGGTGTGGTTTTATAATGTCTATAATAGTACGTAGCATGTCAGTTATAGTACTTAGTTGTGATTTTTATAATGTCTGTAATATTACGTAGCTGTAGTTTTATAATGTCTGTAATAGTAGAAAGGTGTGGCTTATAATGTCTATAATAGTACGTAGCATGTCAGTTATAGTACTTAGTTGTGATTTTTATAATGTCTATAGTATGAGATAAATGTTATTTGTGTTTGACCCACAGAGTGACGAGGTGAAGGACACTGTATCCAATGTTGTTGATGGAGTCAAAGACGCAGCCGGGAACATTGGTGACGTGGTGTCTAATGTTGGTGACGCAGTGGTTGGTGGTCTTGGCGATGCGGTCTCTGATGTTGGTGATGGAATGAAGGATGCTGTAGGCAACTTTGGCGATGCGGTCTCTGATGTTGCTTCTGGGGTTAAAGATGCTGTAGGAGGGGCAGGTGATTCTGTGAAAGATGTTGTTGAAGGCGCGGGGGATGTCGCCAAAGATGTTTTAAAAGATGGTGGTGATGCAGTGAAAGATGTTGTTGATGATGCTGGAGGTGCTGTGAAAGATGTGGTTGCTGACGCAGGCGATGCCCTTAAAGATGTTGTACAGAACGCTGGTGATGTTGTGAAAGATGTTGCGGATGACGCTGGGGATGCTGTGAAAGACGTTGTTGGTGATTCTGGGGATGCCTTGAAAGATGTTGTAGGGGATGTTGGTGATGCGGTGAGAGATGTTGTAGACGGCGCTGGTGATGTTGTGAAAGAGGCTGCAGAAGGCATTGCAGAACTAGGGGAAAAGGCTGGCGAAGGTTTAGGTGAGGTTAGTGACATAATTCAGGAAATTAGGGACGGTCTGGCCGAAGAACTGGACGGAGCCAGGGATGCGTTTGATAGTTTCTTTGATGAACTGCGCGATACAGGAGACACTGGCGATAGTGATCTAGGAATGATGATGATGGCGGCTGTGCTTGGAGGCAACAACCAGCTATTTCATCAAACAAGTGTTCAACTAGATAGAAGTAATCCTTACAACGCCATGAGCATATCCCAGCCGCCTTCGGTACTCAACAGCCACAGGAACAGCAACATCAACAGCCACAGCAACACCAACGACAATTTAGGGATTGCTTTGTTGACTATGGAGGATGGGTTGAACACCGGGATTGATGGGGGCCTGAATTTAGATTTTAATTTGTGATAAAGAGATGAATATCCCGCACATTAATTCAACATAAGCAAAGGTCCAATGAACAAGTAAAAAACTAACTTGCAATGAAGTGCAAAGAAATAGTACAATGCAGTAGTTTAATAACAATTCAATGACTTGTACTGTGAAGACACTTTCTCTCATAGCAGTCTTGCGACACTTTACTCTAGAACAGTGGTTCTCAACCTTTTTGTGGGCCCATGCATCCCTTCACCATATGGTCAAAATGTCATCCCCCCTTTTTTTTCGTCACCCCCCCCCCCCCTTGCCTCTACACAGTATACGTAAAAATGGAAGCTAAATTTAATAACACACACTAGAACAAGTCTAGAAATCTACATAAACCAGGATTTGATGGTCTACTTACGTTATAAAACGAATTTCAGAAAGGCGAGACGTATAGAACCATAAAGTATGGAGAGATAAACAATATCAAGTAATCTGTTCTTGTATTAACGCGATCTTGAAAAATAATCTTAATTCCCCTCTGGAAACCCTAAAATTGCACCCCCCCCCCGGGTGGGGGGGGGGTGGTAAGATAATTCCCCACCGGTTGAGAACCACTACTCCAGAAGAAGCCATAAGTCCGGCCTCTATTCTGCCATGTGTACATTATCTATCACATTATACACCCATCTGTAACAAGCTACGTGGAGGGTCCCAAATAGCCCTGTCACAATGTTTCAATACTATTCTATAGCCCTGGCTGGGATAGGTCTTTGCTTGCCAACCCTCCTCCGTTCCCTGGACTGACTGTCACTCTCTCTTTCGACCTCGGGACCTATTTCCTGCAGTGTCTTTCTGGCTGACACAAACATAACATGACGATCGTCAGAATAACTTGAAAGTAATTTTATTAACCTAATCAAGAACAGCACAGGAAAACATTAAGGCAGTTACAACAGATAGTTCTAAACAGACAAAACCGGGACACAGAATTCAGTTCAGACACAGAGCATCATGGCTTTACATCATAGACCAAGCTGTATACACTGTCCGGTCAGTCCACATACAGTTCACCGCATCATTCTTCAGTTCTTTTCTTTCCCCGTAGAAACAACAGGCCGCTGTAGAACCAAAGCCACTGGTTTGTGAGGACTTCTATTCATAGTCAATTAAGTTCATTTGGCACAAGGTTTTCAATGATTGGGAAATGAATTATGATTTCAAATAATGGGAATTGTTCATGAAGGTGTAATGGATAGGTGCCTTTCACTGTCCTGTACAAAATGGGTATGCAGGATAATCATGCGTAGGCCCAGCCAAGAAACTAACTGCTCTCGAGCCTATGTCGCTGAAAGGACTTGAGATGCGCCATCACCGCAAATTGTCATTTGCCCAAGATCAACCTCGCCTCTCTCTCAGAGTTAGTAGCACCATGTGTGGTATGACCAATACCTTGACCTGGCTTCATCAGGAGTATATAGCTTTAGCATAGAAGCCCTGTTGATACTGTCCGATTTAGTCACGTCCAACAGAAGAGGACCCTGGAGATGACAAACAATAGTGAAAGCCTCCAGCGTAAACTTCAGGTACAGCCGACATGGAGACTCCTACTGGTCTCAGCATATCAGTTGTTAAAACAAAATATCTACATAATAGGACTAATCAAGATTGAATTGGCCTGACCTGACAAGAGGTCATGGATTAGCGGCGTCTTTCCTAGACTAGGCCTTCAGCTTGACGATGTCCCGTCGTTTGACCCTAGGAACTTTTTGCATATAAGACTCACTCTCCACACTCATACCCTGCCTTTATTATTATTGGGCACATTCATTTCCAGGCTTATCTCTCACTTGCAAACCCTGCCTTTCTCACGATAAACTCTTGTGGTGTTGTGTGGGTAATTATCTGTATGTAAAGAAGAATCGTTCCCCATTCCCAGCAAGAATAGGAAAGAAGATACCACTCCTTCCGGCCGCTGCTCTCGTCGGAGCTGTCGCCGCAATGTACCGGCAGTGCCTCACATAACACGTAGATTCAGATGAGTTCAGGTTCTCTCAGTGAGATAGAGAAGTCTATTTATATCCCCGACATCATCCTATCGACCAGTAACCATTCAGTTCACCCGGCCACCCTATCCGGTAAAAGATGAAAGAGATAGCCCAGTGGATACCCTCTTCCGGCTCAAGAAGATAGATCATAGATGGGTGGAACCCATCCCTACGGAGCCCTTACCTCCTTTCGGCATACCGTAGCTATATGCTGATTATCTTCTAATGAAATAAGACCGTATGCAGAGTTCAGGCCGTAGGAGGAAAGATAGCCCCCGTCCATCTGCTGCCAAGAACAAGTGAAATCATCTGGGAAGCTATATTGCTAAGATTCGTTCCCAGGCAATGCCAAGAACAAGACGCTTAGCTAGATTGGCCAACGGTCAACCCACTCCCAATATTGCAAGACTGCCGTCTCGCCAATTCGTCTCACCAGTCGAGACAACCAGTTATCTTTATAAACCAAGGTCTAGCAGTATTCAACAAAACCCAATTATTACCTTTCCATTCCCCAGTAGTAGGCTGCAGTGTTGTCCTAATCTTTGAATTAAATAGACATACTGCAAATACCAAACGGTAAGTATTGGAACGGACATGAATTACACCAGAAGTTGCACTGGTGTGTATTTGGTGTAAGGCGCCCTATCGGATTTCCCCGAAGATAAGACATATATCTAATCGTTCTATGAAAAGATCGTGTTGTTAAAGTAACCCAAAGAACTATCTTCCATGGTGATTGAGCGAACAAGAGAACTGAGGGTTCCCGAAAGCTGTTTCCCCCTGTTTACCCCAACCCAAAGAAGGCCTGAGGACATGGGCCACTGACGTTTTGTCACATAGGCCCCATCTTAAGAAAGTCGAACCCTACGAACTTTCTACTGCCAAGGTTCTGTTCGAATGGCCCCACCCTCACATTCAATCATAGGATGCCGTGATAGAAAATCCGCTCCCACATTCTCCCTTCCGGGGATGTATTCGACCGTGAACTGGTACGGTTGTAGGAGCAATGACCATCTCATTAACCTCGCGTTCAGTTTCTTAGAAGTTGCCAAAAACGTCAGAGGTTGATGGTCGGATTGTACCTTGAACGGTACTCCATACAGATAAGGTTGAAATTTCTGTACCGCCCACACTAGAGCTAGACAATTCCGTTCGACGGTGGAGTAATTCCGTTCCGCGGGTAACAGTTTTCTACTGGCATACGCTACCGGACATAGCACCGAAGGATCATCTCGCCCTTCCTGCAACAGAGTTGCCCCAATCCCTATGTTACTCGTGTCAGTTCTTAGAACAAACGTTTTCTCAAAATTTGGGAGTTGCAGGACTGGCCTATCCACCAAAGCCTGTTTCAGCTTCCCATAAGCTTCTTCACAGCTCGGGGTCCAGACTATAGGATCTGGCGATCCTTTCTTCAGGGTTTCGGTTAACGGCGCCCCAATTTCGTTGAACTTTGGAATAAATTTCTGGTAAAACCCACACAGAGACAAGAAAGACCTAACATCCTTTTTGGACTTAGGATGGGGTGCGAGTCTGACCTTCTCAATATTCTTTTCTTCCGGTACCAGTCCCCCTGGGGTAATAGTATGTCCCAGAAATTCCAAGGATTGATAACCAATCATGCATTTGGCTGGACGGGCGGTTAACCCTTCCTCTTTTAACCTTGTGAAGATCTGTCCCAAGGACTTCGGGTGATCCCTCAGATTGTCAGACGCGATGAGAATATCATCCATAAACGAGACCACAGAGGGATCCTTTAACGGCTCTAATAACATTCTCATCATGCGGGTGAACACACTGGGCGCATTGCATCACCTTGAATTCGTAATGCCCGCTCGGAGTACTGAAGGCGAGCAAGGGGCGAACCTCGGGCTTCACAGGGATCTGATAATATCCCCGGCTTGATCAATTTTCGAAAAGTACTTTGCCTTATTTAGTCTGGCAAACAGTTGATTTGTGTTCGGTAACGGTTCAACTTGGAATGTCGTACAACTGTTTAAATGCCTGTAATCAATACATAGGCGGTGCTCCCAACTGGGCTTCCTCAACAAGACAACCCCGGCATTATGAGAAGTCGAAGGAGTGATGATGTCATCGTCCAGAAGCTTCTGGATTTCGGCTTCCAGGGCCTTCTCTTTCGAAAAGGGCACTGGATATATTTTTTGGCGAACGGGGTCTTGGATAGTCAGAGTCATATCAAACTCGACCAACCCTGTCCGCCCTGGCCGATCGGTAAGAATCTGCTGATGGGACTCCAACAAACGAATGACCAGGTCTGTTTCTTTAGCCGACAGATCAGGATTTATATGTACATCCCTATACGTTTCCCCAGGGTGTAAAGGATACTCCCTATCCGCGTCTTCGCCCGAGTCAGTTTCTATCGCGACCGCCATAGTCATGAGTGGGAGAGAAGTACCATCAGATCGTTCTTCATACTTTTTGAGGAGGTTAATGTGGAAGATGTTGGATTTCCCCCTGATCCGGATGGCATAGTTGGTGCGGGACACAACCCTTTCCACCGGTAAAGACCCCTGCTAACCAATCTCGAGTTTATTGGAACCTACTGGAAGCAACAACAGAACCCGATCCCCCACTTTAAGAGACCTATCTTTCGTCCTTCTATGGTAGTAAGCCGCGTGTCTCTTTCTGGCCGCCCTCAGATTCTGAGCTGCCAAAACCCAACCCGTCTGGAGTTTCTTCTTTAACTCTTCGACGTATTTTTATGAGGATACAACTTCTTCTGAAGTTTATTCCTCTGTCCAACATCTCAATAGGGCTTCTAAGGGACCCTTGATTGGCCTCCCGAATAGTAGAGTGGCTGGTGGCAACCCTGTCGACCCATGGGGAACCTCCCGATAGGCGAACAAGGCGGCTGGGATATACTCATCCCATCTGTCTGGTTTCTCTTGAGCCAGCTTCCGAAGCATAGTCATCAAGGCACCATTAAACTTCTCTACTTGCCCATTTGACTGAGGGTGGTATGGGCTTGTGTGAATGTGGTTAGTCTGGAAGATACGAAAGACTTCCTCCATCAGCTTACTACAGAACTGAGACCCATTGTCCGTTAGGATCTGGTTTGGAAATCTCAACCGAGTAAAGGTCTCCATCAGTGCATCAGCCACTCGCTTAGAGTCGATTGTGGCCAACGGTATCGCCTCACCCCACATGGAACAGCAATCCACCATCGTAAGAATATACATATTCCTCTTCCTAGTCCGAGGAAGAGGACCAACAAGATCGATGGCAACTCTCTCGAAAGGAGAGTTCATAATGGGCATGTCGCCCAGGATTACCGGAGCCGTCCAGTGTTTTGGTGCCACACGCTGGCACTCTGGGCACGACTTGACGTACCGACGCACGTCTCCAGTCATCCCTGGCCAGTAGTAATGGCAGGAAATGCGCTGGAGTGTTGCCCCGACACCCATTTGTCCACTTAATGAAATGGTGTGTCCCATATGAAGAAGTTGTTCCCGATAGGCCTTAGGAACTACCAGCTGTCCATGCTGGCGTTCCTCCCCTCCGGCTCTCCGGAACAGTAACCGATTCTTCATATAATACTGACCCCGTCTTGGTGGGTCAGAACTTTTTGGCAACTGGTTGAAGCAAGGTTGCAAAGTAACATCCTGGCTTTGAGCAGCTCGTAACTCCCCAGGCAAGGGATTCACGATCAAGGCCGGCGTCTGCTCATCTCCCGATTGAGATCTGGTTTGCATTGCGCCTACGTACATGGGTTCTGTTGGGATCCCTAGAAAGACGTAGCGACAACCCAAGATCATTGGGAAGATTGGATCGAGCAGAACGGCTGCCTGTATAGTGCCGGTAACATATTTCGATTTGATGTCCACCTTCGCAATTGGAAGAGACATTGCTACCGCACTCTTGGTCGCCGTTTGAATCTCAATAGACTCCCCGGTTAGCTGCTCTGGGCTCACTAAGTGTGAGGAAATTACGGCCTCAAACTGCAGACCGGTGTCATAGAGACACTCGACTGGTTGTCCGTTCACAAGTATCGTCTCTACTACTGGTGGTTTCTCGGAATCTTTGTTCTCAAGACCCCTCCCTTCTACCTCCCTGTTAGACCCTTCCCCGGTTTCTACAAGACAGGCAGCATAGTGAGAGTCTTTCTGTTTGCGCCTGCAATCGGCCGTATTGTGTGTGGGAGATTTGCAGTAGGCGCACCACTTTTCACTCCACTTTCTTTTAGGAGATCCAGGTGGACTCTTACCAGAGGGTTTCTTAATTGGAACTTTATCGAAAGGATCCTCCTTCTTGGTGTGGGCTGTTTTAGGGTTCTTCTTCTTTCCAGACCATGTGTCTGGTGGTCGGGGATTGGGTTGTGACAGTTCCCCATTATCCCCATGAGCTAGCACATACCTTTCCGCTAATGTGTTTACTACGTCTAACATATATCTAATCGTTCTATGAAAAGATCGTGTTGTTAAAGTAACCCAAAGAACTATCTTCCATGGTGATTGAGCGAACAAGAGAACTGAGGGTTCCCGAAAGCTGTTACCCCCTGTTTACCCCAACCCAAAGAAGGCCTGAGGACATGGGCCACTGACGTTTTGTCACACCATGCACGACGTGATCTTCCTCTCCCCCTCCTCAACAGTTTCTTTTCGTCCTCCACAATGATTGTAGGAAAAGAGGTGAAATCTGTGCTTTTGTATGGATGTGAAATGAGGACGATAGACAGACAAGCTGAGAAACATCTAATGGCTGTGGAAATGTGGTTTCTGAGGTAAATGCAAAGAATACCATGGACAGACAGAAAAACCAATGAGCAAGTTCCAAACGAAGCAAATGAAAACTGTAAACTTATTGGATAAATTAGACGCAGACAGTAAAATATTTTTGGCATGTTATAAGAAGAAATAAACTAGAGAACTTGGTGATAACTGGCAAGATTGAGGGGGAAAGAACAAAATAAAAGCAGGGAGGTAAAAATCTGGATGGTTTGACCACACGGAGCTGATCCACAGCTCTGGTGATTGTACAGGATAGCGAAGCATGACCGCACACGCTAATCGGCATGGCACATGATGATAATGACGATTATTGTGTTAGGACATTCATTCCTTGTTACATGCGCAAGCTATTCAACTTTTCAAAATTTTCTTTGTCTTAGGAAACATTCTTCAGATCTGACGTCTTATTGTATAGATCTGTTTGTTATCTTTCCCATCCAATGAATGAGGATAACTTTACAGGGACAATGGCTGCGGTCACCGATTACAATGGTCTCTGCCAAGAATGAGAGCAAAGGCAAACTATCTGCTTTACACTGCAAAACATCTCTCGTGCTTCATAATAACGCAAAACACGTACTTTCTTGACATATGACGAGAAAACTATAGTGTCCAAAGAAATAATGTAGAAGTTAGTGACAAGTAAGTGTCAAAATGTATGTATAAAATAAGTGTCAAAATTTGTATATAAAGTAATCGTCCAAATCTGTGTTTAAATTAAGTGTCCAAATTTAGATTTGCCCTCTCTCTCTCTCTCTCTCTCTCTCTCTCTCTCTCTCTCTCTCTCTCTCTCTCTCTCTCTCTCTCTCTCTCTCTCTCTCTCTCTCTCTCTCTCTCTCTCTCACCTTTAACTCTGCTGCACCTTAATTTGTTTTATTTCTCCCCGATCCCTTGCTTATAATATATTACTATGTACATTATTGATATCAAGATGTTATACTACTTGCATATCCTTTACCAGATGTCGCAGTCAAGACCAGCATTTTCTGCTGTAGTGATCTCTATGGACATCATAACTTAGCTCTTTATGCTCTTCTTTGTCCACATGTGAAACAACTCTACCAATGTTCGTGTGTATACTGTCACGTGTGACAGCTTTAACCCCTCTGTATCTCCGCGTGCCAACATGGCAGCAATGTTGCACGGGTCAAATACATTGTTGTTCTGAGTAGTGTTGTTGACTGCATTTCTATGTGTCAGACGCAAGTATGTTTATTTCAGAGTACACACAAGTCTATTTCAGGATACACATGAGTCAGTTTATTTCAGGGTACACACGAGTCAGTTTATTTCAGGGTACATACAAGTCAATTTATTTCAGGGTACACACAAATATGTGTAGTACAGGGTACACACAAGTCTGTTTATTTCAGTGTACACACAAATCTACTTATTTCAGGGTATGTTTCATGTGTCTGTAATTTTGGGGTTAATAAATGCAGTGTAAAATTCGACGATAAAAATGGTCGATTGTTGGCAGTTAGTTTGGAGGTAGATCGTTTGACTTTGTTTTCGTTGGTATGAGCGCCAGACGTTTAGAAAGCAATGGCAAACTACTGAACAAGCAATTTGCCTCTTAACTGATTCAGTGCTTCAACAAAAAGTAAATATGGACCAAACATGGCACACATTCAAATTAACAAATACTATAATGTAAATTTTCGTGCACTGAGTATTGAAATAGAGAGAGGGGAATAAACGAAACAAAACAAATAACAGGATTTTAGTGGTATAGCGATATATCGTCCTTCTGTCCAAATGTGAGGTCACATTTGGCGATATATTATCCTTCAATTAAATCACAATAAGTCAATAAATGCTGGGATTGACTGCTACGTCCTGAAAAAGAACATGCAACTAACTGCTGTCATGTTTTTTTTTTTTCAGGATGAACAGCCAAAACGTTTTAATGTACAACAGATACGAATGTTCTTGTTCATGTGCCTGGTTATTTGTTCAACGTCGCTCGCGCCACAGCCTTCTAGAAAGGACATTGATCGTTTGCCAGTTCCCTTGCCTCATGTGTAGCTAGCTATATCAAAATAATGCAAAACAATAAAAGTGCACAATTTTGACGTGAAGTGGTAGAAAAATGCTGGCCACTTTGATGTTGAAGAGGACTGCAGCGAAACGTTCTACGGCAATGGCATTGGTGATTATAAGGTTGGTTCACATCGGTCAGATCTACGGCGTAGATCGAACAGAAAGTGAATATTTTGTTGTCATAGGTAGAATATCTTCTATTTGCCACGATGATGCTGAAAGAGAGATGTCTGAAATATATGAATGGTATAATAATAATAATATTAATAATAATAATAATAATAATAGCGACGATAACTGTAATGATTATTATAATGATAATGAGTATAAGGATCATAATGGTAATGCAATAATAATAATAATAATAATAATAATAATAATAATAATAATTATAGCGATGATAATTGTAACAATATTATAATGATAATGAGGAAAAGGATTATAATGGTAATATTATTATTATTATTATTATTATTATTATTAATAATGATAACAATAACTTTCATCATCATCAACTTAGCGAATACGCACATATACTTCAGTCGACAATTCTACACAAGTCATCCGTCGTATACACACAAGAGATTTCAAGATCAATATTTACATAGACTTAACGCAACAACTAGTTCACTATTAGGAGCAACAAAATACAGTAAGTTCTGTGAACTGTTTGCAGGTAGAATAGTGATTCACAAGTGGCTTCATTTAGGTGTGCGACAGCAGAACGTGCGAGTGTGTTAGTGACAGCATCGCCGTCGTGTCAGTACAAGAGTGAAATAGCTACCAAGCGTACTGTCTGCAGTGGACAGTGGAGGAGCATCAGCATATAAGGTGTGAGAACGACTCAGCTGGCCACAGAGGTACAGTCTTGTATATACCCCATCGAAGAATAAACTTTGCCCGGCTGCCACAATGAGTTTTGTCCACTCAGTTGAGCGCATCTGTCAGCAGCAGTTTGAAAGCGAGTCAAGTGACGATAAGAGTCAAAGTTACTGCGCCTGCCATAATATATCTCCTACACAGCTGTATTCATCGTCTACAATGCCCAGTAACATCATGACAGTAATCAGCTGCCAAATCGCCCGCAGTTGTGTTTCGAACGCGGTATGCAAGATTACGATTTGCGTGCGTAACTCCTTGGCCACAGAATCAGGTAAAGACTCAGTAATTGTCATAATTAGATAATCTGCCTTGTGATAAAGAGAAACAGATAAATATAAGAGCAAAAAGAAGACTGGGAAAATGAGACACGCAGAGAGAGAGAGAGAGAGAGAGAGAGAGAGAGAGAGAGAGAGAGAGAGAGAGAGAGAGAGAGACATACAAGCTCGAAAGGGAGACTGAAGAAAACATGAGACTTGCAGAAAGAGAGAGAGACAGATAAATACAAGAGTGAAAGGGAGACTGAGAAACAAAAATGAGAATTGCAGAAAGAGAGGAGAAACAGATAAATAACATAGCGAAAGAGAGACTGAGGAAAACATGAGACTTGCGGGAAAAGAGACTAACAGATAAATATAAGAGCGAAAGGGAGACTGAGAAAAATGAGACTTGCAGAGAGAGAGACAGAGAGAGGCAGAGAGAAACAGAGAGAGAGAGACAAAGACAGAGAGAGAGAGAGAGACAGACAGAATATGACAGAGAGAGATAAATAGAAACTGGGAGTGACAAAAAGCGACAGAAAGAGACATAGAAAGAGACAGTGAGAGCCAGTGATAGACACAGAGACAAAGAGAGACAGAGAGAGATAGAGACAGAGGGACATAGAGTAAGAAAAAAAGAGAGACAGTGAGGATCAGAGAGAGACAAAGAAAGAGAGAGAGAGAGAAAGAGAGAATACGGGAGATAATGAGAGCGGAGAGAAACACATAAAGAAATATAAGCACAGATAGAGACAAAGAGACACAGAGAAAGCATACAAGCTACAGCACTATAGAACCAACATGTGGTCAAGACCACAAACAAATATAAATTAGAGACAGAGAGAAAGCATATAAGCTAAAGCACTATCTAACCAACATCTGGTCCAGACTGCAAACTAACATAAGACAGAGAGAAAGCCTAGAAGCTAGAGCACTATCTCACCAACATCTGGTCCAGATTACAAACAAATATAGAGACAGAGAGAAAGTCTAGAAGCTAAAACACTATCTCACCAACATGTGGTCCAGACTACAAACAAATATAAAATAGAGACAGAGAGTGACCCTAGAATCTAGAGAACTATCTCTACAACATCTGGTCCAGGCTACAAAATAATATATGATAGTGGCAGAGGAAAAGTCTTGAAAATAGAGCACTATGCCACAAATATGTGGGTCAGACTACAAACTACTATACAATAGAGACAGAGAGACAGCCTAGAAGCTATAGCACTATCTAACGAACACCTGGTCCAGACTACAAACTAACATAAAGACAGAGAGAAAGCCTAGAAGCTAGAGCACTAACTCGCCAACATGTGGCCAAGACTACAAACAAATATCCAAGAGTCAAGTCAGGGATCAAGTTCTCACACTGAGGCTGTCACTGTCACACACCTTATTGGAAATACTAACACACAACACCAGGACTGACAGGCAAGCCTGGCAGGTAACACCATACCGAGGCTGCGCCAAGCCAATGTAAACAGGATTATCTCCGGATAAGTTGGATATGCTGTTAACAAAGTCTCGTCAAATGAATACCAGAAAATTGTCATGAATAAGTGGAGGAAGGAGACTGACAACTTCATCTCATATTTGATAACATACCCTATGTAATAATCTATCTCTTCACACTTCTACAGAAATCTCTGTCTTTACATTTGCAGAAAGTATTGGTTTACCTTCCTGTCGCATTGATAACAGGCTGCATTTATACTGTTTTCTAATTAATCACATTTCTCAAACAAAGCAAGGAATTCTGAATTGTATGAAAACATCAAGTGTTTCACACTCAGTAAAAGTGGTGTCAGGTACTAGAAAAGTCACTCATTTCAGTACAGTCTTCTCATCTCTTTCCTGTTCTCTTTAAAGTTCACAGAAAATTCCTGACCTAAGTACCCTACCGGAGACCGCTGGCCGCTCTTGTGCAGAATTTAACAGCCGTTAGACAAGTGCGCTTTTGATCTACGCCTTTTCATGTATACTGCTTCTCCTTGTACAAGTGCAAGTCAATACACAGGCATTTCTATTTCAAGTACTATTCTACAGAGGTCGTTTGTCTGGAAACAACTGTACCTTTCCATTAATGTTGAACGGAAGAGAGATTGTTGGAGAAAGTTCACAGTGAGTACTACAGAAATGGAGTGGACATTGAATGTAGGACTTCAAAAGAACATATCAGCAGTAGTGTATGTGTGAGTTTGAAGTTATGAAGATGAAAGGAAACTTAACAGGAAAATTATTAAACTACAGGGTACTCACAGCAGCTGCTTTTTGTTGCAAGAGTGTACTCAAGTTACAGCAGTGATTGATCTTTGGTCACGCGAAGATGTCCGCGGAGTTTGTGAAGCTGAAACAGACTATATTGTGAAAATCAAAGGTCAAGGTGCTTCTCCTTCATAAAGTCACAAAATTACTGGGTACTTAAATTGTTTCTTTCCCCGCAACCGCATGAACTCAAGCAAGGTCAAGGATTAATCTCTGGCATACAAAGATGATAGTGTTTCTTATCAAGTTTGAAACAAACTATATTTTGAAGAACAAAGGTGAGGGTTCTTGCTCTTCTTCAAGTTCTACAATTACTTGGTACTTACAGAAAGTTCCTGTCACACCGCATCAACTTAAACAAAGTCAAGGATTAATCTCTGGCCATGTCAAAATGTCAACGTTTCGTGTGAAGTTTGAAACAGACTTATAACAGACTTATAGAGTATAATATATTCTTGCTTCTTAAAGCCATTCTTTCAAACATGATTATATTCGTATATTTTCAATAATGTTTATCTTACACAACAACAGTATGTTTCCGGTCACTCGGTCTTAACTGAAGCGTGGCCCACAGACGTGTTAATGCTACAAGTAGTTGCTTCTAGGGAGTGCACTCGACTGATTTTAGCGTGAGGGTTAGCTTTCCCTATTACCAGTGTCCCTCGCCATCAGGCGAGCCCACACCGACTTCTGAGGTACTTGTAATTTACGCCCCCAAGAAAAGAACGAGCAGTCAACATTTAAGGCCAACTGACCTGTGTGTAGATTACACCCACTACCCCGCCATCAGCGCACCGGAAGTTTACGCGTGAGAGATTAATTCCATCTGAGACATCGACATGTTTATCAGAATTATATTAATAAGTGAATTTACTTCAACACGTTAGAATATTCAAGGAAACTGGAAATGAGTAAATGAAATTATAGGAACAGAAGAAGACATTTTCAGCAGAGAAGAATTTACGTCGAATGTAGATGATGAGAAAATGGGAGAGGGGCAAATAAGAAAACTGTACTATTGAAGGAACAAAGAACTGAGCGCTATTTTCACTGAAAACTGGGTAGTAGTAAATAGAGGTCCCAGCGGTTAGTCGAGGGAAATGAACAAGCTGATAAACTGGCTGGCTCTGCACCCCCTGCAGATGGCCAGCCCATGAATCGTGCCGATGTTATTAACGTCCTTAAAGATATGGCGAGAACAGAGGACTTTGACGTCAGTGAATCCACATCGCTGTCCAGGATGAAAGACTTGGGAGTAAGAGTTGGCACGGCCAGACACGAGAGGTACATCGGGAAAACGAGGTGCCTCGTCAACCAACACAGAACTGGCACTATTAGCCACTGGACGCTGATTCTTATGCTGGGGGTGGATCTGAGCACCTATGGACCTGTCTGGAGTGCAATGAAGATACCCCAAATGATAACTGATAACTGATAGAGTTCCCAGCTGTACATTCAATCAAACGTGGTTTGGTCTCGCAGACATCTTTATAATGTTAACCTCTTCTCTCAGTTTGAATTCAATTCGAGTCGCTTAAAAGTCGACAGGGTCGACTTCATTGCACCGGGTTTTATCCCATATGGCTCGGTCTCTTTCCGCAGCACGGAAAGCGTCGCAGAAAGCACGAACTCCGTAGCTTTTAGCGACGACCCACAGGAGTCTCCGAAACATTTAACTCGTAAACCGAAGGACGCGGCCCGGAATCGAACCCACAACCTTCGGAGCACGAGTCAAACGGCTTGACCACGTCGCCACAGAGACTCCCTAATTTGAATAAGTAGTTTGAAAGAGAAAGTAGTTTGAATTCTTACAACAGACAGCGGGGGAATTTTGGCCCGTGCCCCCCTTCACCATATTTTCAGAACGTCATTCCCCCCCCCCCCCCCCCGCATTTCATATTTCCTACCTAAAAATCCCCCCACCCCTACACAGTATGCGTAAAAATGGAAGGTAAATTTAATAGCATATACTAAAACAAGTCTAGGCATACACATAAAACGTGGTTTGTGGGTCTAATTACTTTATAAAATGAATCTTAGAAGTATGAGACGTATATAATTGTAAAGTATGAAGGGAAAAACAATATCAAGTAATCGGTTCTTTTATTAACGCGATCTTGAAATGGTCTTCACCCCTCCCCCCCCCCCTGGAAACCCTAAAATTCCCCCCTGGGGGGGGGGGATTCCCCACCGATTGAGAACCACTGATCTAGAGCCTTCGCTTCCAGCCTTTTCATGCCCCAGGTGTCTTTAACTTATTTAGCGCCAAACAAGCAGTGTGTTTGGACCACATACACATGGGTGGCGGTAAATAGGATGTAGGGGTGTGTCACAGTTATGAATTAAAAGTTGCTAATATGGTAGGAGACATGTTGTATTATTTATCAAATTAACGCTGGTTACATAGAAATAAACAACTGTGTATTTGTTCACGGCAGATACGGGAAGTCTCTTAAGACGATTAATCATCCAATGACACTGAATTAGTGAATGCCCCGTGTCCTCTTCCTCCAGCTGATATACCCCAGCCTTCTCTCCCAGGAACCCTCCCCCCCCCCATCCCTGTTCTCCCCCAGCCACTATGACGTTGAGGTGACCACACTATTTCAGTTCCCCAGACATGACAGTGTTGGCCGGACAGTGTTCATCAATGTCCTGGTCTGGTGGATTTCTGTATTTTCTTCTTCTTACTGTACGGGGTCCTCAGAGATTGTTGTAACATTTAAGTTCAAATGCCCCAGTTAACTTCATCAGTCGTGTTTTTGACATGGTTCATTATTGTTATTATTAGTTTTATTATGTGGTTTTTATTTTTATTATTATTATTGTTAAGAATATTCGTAATATTATTATTATCTTCATCATCATCATCGTTATTATTAGTATTATTACCATTATCATTGTTATTATTATTATTATTATCGTTATTATTATTATTATTATTATTTCCGCGTTTCCATCCTGTTTCAGGATATTGCGGTCAACATCAGCATCTTTCAGCTGTATGTTGATTCCTAGGCTAGATTACACTCATCAGCACGCCACGACTTTCTGAGCCACCGGCTCCATACTCTCATAAGTCACTGGCTTTGCTGCTATTATCAGTATTAAAGATAGCATATTCAAAAAGAAGGTAGCATTCAAAAAGTGGATCACAACTAAATCTGAATAGGACTATATTACTTATAGAATAGCACGACGTAATGCCAAACGAACAATTAGAGCATCTAAAGATGAATCCTGGAGAATATACGGTGAACAGATGGCGACCCTTAGCAAAGACTGCCCAAGAGAAATTTATAAACGTGTCACCACAATGAGAAACAGAGATGCATGTTACAACCCAACCACCATCATAAACAGCAAAAGAGGTATACCAATATTTAATCCACAACAAAGACTAGCAAGGTGGGCAGAATACTTTCAAGAACTACTTAACCCCACAGATAACATAGGAAACCTCACTTTTGTGCCTAAACGCCAGGGACATCAAGAACCAAATTTCATACCTGCAGAAGTCAAAGCAGTTATACAGAAAAGTCCTAAAAACAAATCACCAGGTCCAGATGGAATAACCACAGAAGCTATTCAGGCCTGTGGGGAAACAGGAGTTAAATGGCTAACAAGACTTTTTAATATAGCATGGGAAGAAAGAAAAGTCCCAGATGATTGGCAACAGGCAATAATAGTACCAATATGGAAAAAGAAAGGCAATATGAGAGAGTGCGAAACATACAGAGGTATATCACTCCTGAGCCATATAGGGAAAATGTATGCAAAACTTTTGGAACAAAGAGCTAGACCAATAGTTGAACAACAGTTAAGCAAAGCACAATTCGGTTTTCGGAAAGGTAAAAGTTGCACTGATGCATTATTTACACTTAGACAAATTTGTGAAAAAACTATTGAATATAGTGATCAGCAGAATATTGTGTTTGTAGATCAGGAAAAGGCTTTTGATAGAGTAGACAGATACAAATTATGGACCATCCTTGAAGACTATGGGATAGAAGGACAACTGCTAGAAAACATCATAGCCATGTACCACTCGAGCCAAAGTGCAGTAAGAACACAGGAAGGTATATCTGATATGTTCACAGTCAATACAGGAGTGAGGCAGGGATGTGTGCTCTCTCCCCTGCTATTCACTATCTACATGCACAGAATTTCCAAAGAAGCAAGTCTCGACAGACCAGATTCAGAAAATTTTGAACTCTTTACTCCAGATGAAACAACTGACCCACAGGGAATAAATGAACTTCTATTTGCAGATGATCAGTGCCTGTTTTACAGCGATGAGGGCAGACTACAAAATCATATTACTAATCTGAGTTCAACCTGCAGCAGATACAATATGAGTATAAACACAGCCAAAACCGAAGTAATGCAAGTTAGCAGATCACCAGGCCCACTAAATATACAGATAAATAACACATCTCTGAAACAAGTTAAAGAATTCAAATACCTTGGAAGTATGATCACAGAAGATGGCAGATTGGACAGAGAAATTGAAATCAGATGTCAAAAAACTAGTGCACTTACATATCAACTATCACCCTTACTGAAACATCCAAACATACCCATGTCCGCAAAACGACAGATAATAAACAGCATATTCACACCAACCCTATGCTACCAATCTCAAACCTGGACTTTATCCAAATTACACCTTCGCAAAATCAACACCTGCGAAATGAGATGCCTGAGGAGAGCTGCCAACTTAACAATCCGAGACCGAGTAAGAAATGCTACTATCAGACAGACCGTGGGATCAACACCTTGTGCCACATTTATTGACAGACAGAAGATCAAGTGGTTTGGCCATGTCATTAGAATGCAACATCAGCAACTACCATCACTGGCCTTACATCAAAGATCATCTGCGACGAGACCACGAGGACGTCCAAGAAGAAAATGGATTGACGACATCAGAGACATTGTACAACCTCACGGAATGACACTATCCAGTGCCGTCCTCCGGGCGCTGGAACGCAAATTATTCCTCCCCACGACGCTTGACGGCAGAAGTGGAAGATGATGATGATGATGATGATGATTACTATCATCAGCTTTGTTGTTGTTGTTATTATCATTATTATTATTAGTAGTATTAGTATTATCACCATTGTTATTATCATTCTCATTAGTATCATTATCCTTGTTATTATTATTATCATTATCTTTGTTGTTGTTATTATTATTATTATTATTATTATTATTATTATTATTATACAGCGAAACGAAATTAAACATTAACTGAGAATGACTATCGGCTACTCCCCACAATCATTATTTGAGAGAACACATACTCTGGGTTTTTGGTGGTCTGCGTGGCTAAATGGTTAAACCTCCGCTCTAAAGGTTGTGGGTTCGATTCCGGACTCCAACAATCGGTTCATGAGTACAATTTTCATAGAGATCCTTGATGGTCGTCGCTGGAGCTACAGAGATCCTGCTTTGTGTCAAGCTTTCGGCTGGCCGTCTGCGGAACGAACGAACGAACTTTATTTTCAAAGGGTTCCAAATTTGGCACGCAGGCCTGTTTAACATTCGGTCCTTCCGACCATCTGTCTTTCTTACATCAATTATCTATTGTGTATGTTACATTCACATAGGGAACACATTGTCAAATGAAAGTGGTAAACATAAAGAATGCGGCAAGAGAACGTGTTACGTGAGTTAAAACCCGGTGCAATGAAGTCGACAACCTCGCCTTTAACCCGCTTTAAACGCCCTTAGACCCTGGGTTAAGAAGTCATGTGACCGCTGACCATTGTTTCCATACAGACGTCACTATCTTTCAAACATGGCGGACGGTTGTTTTAAAGTTGTGTTATACTGAATCGTTGCCATTTACCTGGCATGATGATCCTTCAGTCTAAAAGTTTCTTGCATATCCTTCACAAAACGTCCAAGTCAACCGCAGAATTATTTTTAGCTGTTTTGATTTCGTGTCAAGTTTACGTTCAATAGATTGCCATTGTTTTCTGAACGACAGGCGCTCATGCTAATGTACTGAAACCAACGCACGGAGGTCTGCTGCCAAATCGCCCGCAGCTGTTTTGAGTGCGGTATGCGGAATTATTAATTGCTTCCTTAACCTCTTCGCGACGGACCTAGAACACCAAAATTAACGTTTTATTTCAAAGATAAAAATCGACGCATGATTTATTCAGTATCGATTAGTTCCGTTAAAAATCATGTGTGTTACAACACAGGGTCGTGCCGTGCTATGATACAGAGAGGCGGCAGCATCAGGCGGCACCGTAAAGGGGGCGGCATAAGCTGCGAAATTACAATGCAATATGAACCATTCAATAATTGAACATCTTTACGTAAAGATTTACGGGGAGGAATTTAGAAGTCTTGTATCATAGTTAGATAATCTACCTCACGGGCCCGCTATAACTATTAAGACCTTAACACTCAATAGAGTAATGGATGGGAAAGGTAATTATACGAACTTCACTGGCACGGCTGTGACAAGACAGAATTACCCAGAAAAGAGGACCTTGATCTCTGTTATTGACATTTTGATTATTAATATTGGGGTTATAAACCTGCTGGCTGTGGTTGGCCTAGCAGGAAATGCAATCAGCATCGTGGTGCTGAGAAAACACGGAATAGCCAAAGACAGCACCAACGTGATGCTCATTGCTCTCGCCTTCTTCGACTTTATGTACTCACTGGTATCGTTCATAAGGTAATGTACTCTGTGCAAAAACTCATCAGGTAATGTACTAAATGTCAGCATTCATTAGGTAATGTACTAAATGTCAGCATTCATTAGGTAATGTACTCAGAGTCAGCATTCATCAGGTAATGTACTCAGAGTCAGCATTCATCAGGTAATGTACTAAATGTCAGCATTCATCAGGTAATGTACTCAGAGTCAGCATTCATCAGGTAATGTACTAAATGTCAGCATTCATCAGGTAATGTACTAAATGTCAGCATTCATCAGGTAATGTACTAAATGTCAGCATTCATCAGGTAATGTACTAAATGTCAGCATTCATCAGGTAATGTACTAAATGTCAGCATTCATCAGGTAATGTACTAAATGTCAGCATTCATCAGGTAATGTACTCAGAGTCAGCATTCATCAGGTAATGTACTAAATGTCAGCATTCATCAGGTAATGTACTCAGAGTCAGCATTCATTAGGTAATGTACTAAATGTCAGCATTCATCAGGTAATGTACTAAATGTCAGCATTCATCAGGTAATGTACTCAGAGTCAGCATTCATCAGGTAATGTACTAAATGTCAGCATTCATCAGGTAATGTACTCAGAGTCAGCATTCATTAGGTAATGTACTAAATGTCAGCATTCATTAGGTAATGTACTAAATGTCAGCATTCATCAGGTAATGTACTAAATGTCAGCATTCATCAGGTAATGTACTAAATGTCAGCATTCATCAGGTAATGTACTCAGAGTCAGCATTCATCAGGTAATGTACTAAATGTCAGCATTCATCAGGTAATGTACTAAATGTCAGCATTCATCAGGTAATGTACTAAATGTCAGCATTCATCAGGTAATGTACTAAATGTCAGCATTCATCAGGTAATGTACTAAATGTCAGCATTCATCAGGTAATGTACTCAGAGTCAGCATTCATCAGGTAATGTACTAAATGTCAGCATTCATCAGGTAATGTACTAAATGTCAGCATTCATCAGGTAATGTACTAAATGTCAGCATTCATCAGGTAATGTACTCAGAGTCAGCATTCATTAGGTAATGTACTAAATGTCAGCATTCATTAGGTAATGTACTAAATGTCAGCATTCATTAGGTAATGTACTCAGAGTCAGCATTCATTAGGTAATGTACTCAGAGTCAGCATTCATCAGGTAATGTACTAAATGTCAGCATTCATCAGGTAATGTACTAAATGTCAGCATTCATCAGGTAATGTACTCAGAGTCAGCATTCATCAGGTAATGTACTAAATGTCAGCATTCATCAGGTAATGTACTCAGAGTCAGCATTCATCAGGTAATGTACTAAATGTCAGCATTCATTAGGTAATGTACTCAGAGTCAGCATTCATCAGGTAATGTACTCAGAGTCAGCATTCATCAGGTAATGTACTAAATGTCAGCATTCATTAGGTAATGTACTCAGAGTCAGCATTCATCAGGTAATGTACTAAATGTCAGCATTCATTAGGTAATGTACTCAGAGTCAGCATTCATCAGGTAATGTACTAAATGTCAGCATTCATCAGGTAATGTACTCAGAGTCAGCATTCATCAGGTAATGTACTCAGAGTCAGCATTCATCAGGTAATGTACTAAATGTCAGCATTCATTAGGTAATGTACTCAGAGTCAGCATTCATCAGGTAATGTACTAAATGTCAGCATTCATTAGGTAATGTACTCAGAGTCAGCATTCATCAGGTAATGTACTCAGAGTCAGCATTCATCAGGTAATGTACTCAGAGTCAGCATTCATCAGGTAATGTACTAAATGTCAGCATTCATTAGGTAATGTACTCAGAGTCAGCATTCATCAGGTAATGTACTAAATGTCAGCATTCATTAGGTAATGTACTCAGAGTCAGCATTCATCAGGTAATGTACTAAATGTCAGCATTCATCAGGTAATGTACTCAGAGTCAGCATTCATCAGGTAATGTACTAAATGTCAGCATTCATCAGGTAATGTACTCAGAGTCAGCATTCATCAGGTAATGTACTAAATGTCAGCATTCATTAGGTAATGTACTCAGAGTCAGCATTCATCAGGTAATGTACTCAGAGTCAGCATTCATCAGGTAATGTACTCAGAGTCAGCATTCATCAGGTAATGTACTAAATGTCAGCATTCATTAGGTAATGTACTAAATGTCAGCATTCATTAGGTAATGTACTAAATGTCAGCATTCATTAGGTAATGTACTCAGAGTCAGCATTCATCAGGTAATGTACTAAATGTCAGCATTCATTAGGTAATGTACTCAGAGTCAGCATTCATCAGGTAATGTACTAAATGTCAGCATTCATCAGGTAATGTACTCAGAG